>BGPR01051857.1:0-10733 GCA_013235015.1 Araneus ventricosus
CTGATCTTACTCTGTGGTAAAATAAAATTCGTAGAAAAAATCTTATTGCTTTTATATCTTTCTTTTATTTTTTTGAGAATTGTTCTTTAAAAAATAGAAAAATTAGTTTAAAAACATATTTTTACCTCAATATTAACCCTCTGAGCTGCTAGCTATTTTCATGTGCTACCTTTAAAGACTTAAAAATTTGCTTTCAATGTGAATAATTAAATCTTTATTGCTTTTAATAAAGTCTTAGAAATCTTAAGAATATTTTATCCATGTTAGTTTAAGAAATTATACATACGAACATGAATACTGCTTTTGAACTCAATATCAGAAACAGAAAAATACGTTTAAAACGCTTAGAGGATTAAATAGTTTTAAAATTGTAAAATGTCTAAAACTAACTTTATAACTCCTTGCATTACATCAAAAATAAATGAAAAAAATCTAAAAATTTCAAAACGATGTTATTTCGACTTGAAAATCTTGCTAAGTGGTGGTATATACCTATTGAAAACTGTTTTGGAGTTATTGGAAATACATATGAACATAATAAAGAAATCAAAAAAGAAACGATGGAATGCATTCGGTTCCACTACGGAAGTGAACTGTAACTGTCTAATAACTAGGATGGTGGGTGTTAACGGGTTAATGAGTTAGCTAAATTTATGGAGCAAAAATGCTGGTTCTTTTATTAAACAGCTTCAGTTCAAAAAGCTGTTGAACTCAGAAAAATATATTCACTCTTCACCTTTATTACACAAAAAGTAATGAATAATGTTAAATGATAAGAACGATGGAGTTTTTCTTCTTTGTTCATGATTTTATTTATCTATTTATTTTATTTCGAAGCTTTTTGAAACGAGTATTACAAAACTAAAACTTACAGTAATGAATTTTGTAAATAACAAATGATTTTTGGTAATGAAAAAACATTACAAATCAAAATACTCCGAATTATAATTCCATGAAAACTCCTTAAATTTCTTTAATAATATCAAAGAAGTGAAGTTTATAAAATTCTTCGTAAAACAAACTAATGTGTCGAATACATTAATTTGTAATCGCTTAGAAGAAAATGCCTATATTTATATATAGATAGATTCATACAGATATATATATGTGATAATTTAATTTTTTAACTTTCCTAAATAATCTTAACGACACCTCATTTTAAATACTTCTACTTTCAACATAATTAACGCACTACAACTTTCTTTTCAAATCACGAGTTTCAAGGGGAATTCCCTATTCTGGGTACTTAAGCGTTCTGCGCATTCATTTCTGCCCTTTTTCACGCCAGCATGTAAGCTTTCAACAACAGCTCGCCACTCAGGCGTAAACTTCTAAATTCTGGTCATGGAGCTGCAAACAAATTAAATGTTTTAATTATGAAGAAATAAAACCTGATGCCTAAGTAAATGAAGATTTGGACAAATTTCGTCTTTTCCTTGATGACAATGGACTGCCTTTTCTCCTTTTATAAAGCCTGATCTTTCATATATATAGTCAATAAAATAATATATAATCAATTAAATGTATATATTTCTAATTTTCAGAAAACATTCAGACGAAGCAGAAGTCTTTTAATTTACAGAATAAAAATCGTTATAGTAGAATCCATCTTTCTAAGTATTCTTCTTCTTCTCTTTAATTATTTCAAACTTACTTTGCTTGGTTTCTTGTTTCGCTTAATTTCTTTACTTCTTTTCATCTGCCAGAGATAATTCTCCTAATTCTCATTTTACTCTTATTCATTATATTCCCATTTTGTGTATTCTGTTTTTATAGTTTTAGTTCAAAGAGGAATCAGATACATTATTTAAAAAAATTTTAGCATCATTATATATCATTATTTGAAAGTTCATTACATTTCCACTGCTAATTTTGCTGTTTAAACGAATCATTTCTATTCACTTCTTTAGTAGTTGCTTACCTTGGAAAACAAATTTTGGCTTATATGCTTATTAAATGGTAGAAATATAGTTCCATAATTTTGTGTCACTTAGTAGATAAATTTTATAGATGATATTCCTTGCAATGTGGCAAAAATCTTTATATCTGTCCAATTCGTATTTATGATGTGTTTAAAACTCATCATGACTCCTAAAAGTTTTACTTTCGTTCCAATTACTATTAAGAAAAGGCCGTAAGTACTTTAAACTTGCAAAAGTAATTTTTTATTCGTTATATTGTTTACCCTCTCTGCATCCTGGCCTTGCGTCATAGAAAAAACAACGCCTGATTGGTTACACTTGTTGCCAGCCGTTATTTTAGAGTGACCTTATACCCTCCCCCGCTCGTGAAGAGGGAGAAAATCACCCTTAACTCTCCTTCTGCACGTAGGCACTTGTGGATGCGACAATCTTGCACCAAGGAGAAGAAGAAGGGAAAAAACACCATCACTTATAGCTCACAATATAACATTATTAATTGCTTAGAACTTAACAAGAAAACACATTTATGCATTAGAAAACCATAGCAGGAGATCTGCAACTTTCTTAGCAGAATGATGGTCATGGTATAATTGCACAATTATATAGTGTTAGATGGAAACAAAATATAAGTTTTCTCTAGAACACACAGGAATATACTGAGTCACAAATATCAAACTTTCTGATTAGTGTCGACGTTCTGATTAGGTCGTTTCCACGCAAATGGGCTTTGTTTCAATGTTGAGCTGACTTTCAGGTTTGCATAATGGTAAAACATCATAAAATAGAAACGATACAGAAACATTCCTAAAAGCAGATTCAATTTTGAAGTCTTCAATATATTCTTTCAAAAAGCGCTTATAAGAGATTAATTTTTATCTAAGACAGCAGCTGATGAGTCTTTACTACGTATACTAAATTGAGAATAAGTATTATTTCAATCCATAATGTTGAGCCATATCGGATAAGATGCAAAGCTCCAACCATGATGTACCAATGGAATACGTAACTAATAACCCTTGTTTTGTCTTGAGATTATTTTGGCATATATATGTACTTAGAATCAATAATATCAGCAAAACTTAAATTAATAATCCTTTTTCAAAATGAAAAGTCACTCATCCAAGAAGTATGTAGTGAAGTACTAAACCTTTTAAAGGATTCCACCTTTAAAAGATTCCACCTTTTAAAGATGTTTTGGAATAGTCGAATCCGACTATTATATACACCTACGCAAGCAATCGAATAAATAAATATGTTTATTTTCTTTTCATGCATATTCAATAACTAACCTACCACACGAGTTGGGTAAAGAATTTTCAGATTAAAGCCTGTCCACTGTTTGTGTTCGAAGGATTTAAGGATTTAGTACAAAATGCCAAATGCCGCCATTATTTTAATAAAGAGCAAACGTCATTTGGATTTAATGCCTATTGATATGGAATTATTTTGGGTGAAAAATAAAAGTTATTTGCTGTTTTAGAATGTTAATGTTTACAACAAACCATCTAAATCTTGATTTTGTGATTTATAACACTACGTTTTTGTTACAATAAATGTTTTATAAATCTAGTTAGTTCAATGCCGGAAGAAGCTTACGTTTTTTTTTACTTCACAGGATAAAACTTCTTTTCTAATGAATTATTGAAATGGTAAACAATCTTTAAGGCGATATCCTTAAAGATAATTCTAAATCCTTGCTGAATTACACAACGACTATTTACACTATATTTTGCATGTCAGAGATATTTTCTTAATCAAAAACGTGGGACATAAAAATTGACCACTGATACTTCTATACTTACTTTTTATCATTGATTATCAGTAAGCACAGCACATATTGGAATTATATACTAAATATATATAACACCACTTTCATGTTCCCTTTCTAGAATCATAATGATTTCTTGTAATCGGCTTAGATGGACATGAAGTGGAAGCATATCAGAAAAAAATTTAAAAGCACGTTAGCAACCTAAAGAAAAAATCTAAAATAAATTAAATAACTTAAACACGGAAACTAAAATAATAGCAAAAATATCCATAGTATGGCTAGAGGAGACACTATCAGTAGAAGAGTCCATGGTATCACTAGAAAGACTTCCTTGGCGGTTTTTTTTATGACTGAACTTCGTATTCAATGCAAGGACGAAGTAGGAGAGATCAGTTGGCATATCTGATTTTTAAGGATATGGACTGAAGAGCTGGCAAGCCTCTATTCATTTGGCAAGCATAAACCTAACAATATTGTAAATTTTATTTCTTGACTGTTGATTACTAGCAACTTGGTGTAACCAACATGAATAAGATGGACGCAGGTTTCCTTAGATGCCAAGATTCTTTTAATGGACATTCAGATGCATAAAGTAACTTACTTCCTATGCCTATACACAGTTAAAATACTATGAAGGTATTAAATTAAATCTGTGGAGATAAGTAGGAAACGAACCATGTCCATTAAAGATTATTTCCTCTCTTTTCCATGGTTCCACACGCATTTTGACTCTTGGAATTAGATTATAAATATATCTTCCAGTGACACTTCAGTCCATTCATTTTGACATTTGTCAAGTATAAGAGATTTTAAGAATCATTTGATGAAACATCTTGGGAGTTGAATATTTGTGTATTGAATGCCATTTCCTGTTGCTTGTTTGACCAAACTATCGGATATCTCATTACTTTTGCAAACAATATGCGCCTTTATCCAGATAATTTCTATGTTGGAATGATCTAGAAGAATTTTCGATTCTTCTGGGGCTAATTTTGTTATATTTCTGGGGCTATTTTATTTGCGTTATAAGATTTGACACTTCTTGGATGTTTGCTCTGTTGTCCACATGAATTTTTATGTCTTGATCTGTATTTAAATTCTTTGCAAAATTAACTGATTCTCATAATGCAATTAATTCTGCTTAAAACACAGTATTTTTTTCGACAATCTTGCTGACCGACTGTGAGTGATATTTTGACTTTCTAAGACGCAGAAAGCACAGCCAACTCCAAATTCAATTTTTGAAGCATCAAAATAAATGTTAATTAAATTGTTGCTTTTTCCTCCATTTTCCAACGAAATTTGAGACTTTTTAGGATGTTTCGCTGGATGAAATGCCCAAACAGAAACTTTAACTTCAATTTCATCTCGATGTGGGAAATCCTCTATTGATGAAGGTTGATTAAGTCTGAAAATATTGGTGAATCTACATTCAAGCTGTAATTGAAGATTTAACGGAGCTGTTCCAAGAATGACTTTGAAATTCGCTGTGGCTGTTGTACTGTAGGCACCTGAAATATTAAGAAGGGAGCTTTTCTGAATTTTGATAGTTTCCTTGCCATACGCACAGTTGAATGAATACACCAAACTGATAAGTCATCTGCGAGCATTCTTTTGAAAACAGTCCTTCTAGATTCGTCCGTTTCTCATGGAAATACTCCAAGACTTACCTGCTATTTCATCAACATTTTGGAGATACTGAAT
Organism: Araneus ventricosus; assembly: GCA_013235015.1. Lineage (NCBI taxonomy): Eukaryota > Metazoa > Arthropoda > Arachnida > Araneae > Araneidae > Araneus > Araneus ventricosus. Next base: position 5,398 of record BGPR01051857.1, read on the forward strand.
AGCTTTATTGGTCTGGTTGTAAAGGTGATTTTTCCAATTAAGTTTATCATCTATTTAAACTCGAAGATATTTGATTGCATGCGTTCTTTTTATTCTTGGTGTATTCTATTTAATATCTTTTGGGACAGTTACCATCGTACTATATAACATATACTTAGTTTTTTCTTCCGAGAATGTTAATTTGTTTTAGTAGTCCAGTTATTAAATTGCAGAATGCATTCATTGGTTAAATTTTTGATACATATTTTTGAATTTGAAGCGAGGACAATAATAAAGTCATCAGCGTAGGCTTGGATATGCACATTATAAAGTCATTGTTGGGAGAACAATTCTTAAGCAACAAGGTTCCAGAGTGCGGGTCCACTACAGGACCCCTGAGGACGCCTTTGCTTCTATTCTCTGACCGCAATTCCGTCTGTAGTTTTCGTTATAATTTTTCTGTTTAGTAAGGAGACTAACAAAAAATATTACAAATATTTTGTGAGCAATCAGTGATTTTAAGGTACTGTAGTATTGAATTGTACTGAATGTTATCAAAAGCACAAAATTAGAACTTCAAAAATTAAGTTAAAAAATATAGAAAAAGTAAACATTAATAAAAATGACAACAATACATCTTTTTTGCGCGAAAGAATGCAAATGAAGTTTTGCAAAAGAATTTTTATTAATTTTTAATTTAATTTCTATTAATTCTTAATTTAAATTTCGTTAATTTTTTTAATTATAACTGTTATTAAAAGCACCTTTGATATCAATTGATAACACCAGCACATGTTTATGAGTAATTCTGTATTGTCGTATTTTAGATGCACGTGTCGTATTAGGTATGCAATGCCAGATTCACTGATCTGCCTTCTCTAAAACAAAATTAAAATTTGTTTATTTTATTATTGTATTCTAGGAAGAAAGTCAGGTATTGAGTCATTAATTTTTCTGAAAGCTTCCCTATCGTTGGTAGAAGTTCAATTGGCCTATAAGCTGAAATTTCTTGAAGGGTGAAATTTCTTCTAATATTTTCCCGGTTTTTGAAATAAAATAATACTGCTTATTTTGAATGGATCTGGGTAAAGTCCTATTTCAAGACATTTATTGAAAAATACAGTGAAAAAAATGTGAATTTCTTATGAATATTTTTGTCTACGATGTTATCAATGCCATAGTAGGCAGGTGCGTTACCATTAGGTAATTTTGAAACAACGGAATTAATATCCTCTTCAGTAAACGGTTCATCATTATTTGTTCCTATAATTTGAGGGCTAGAATCCAGTGGAACAACTGGGACAGGGTAGTTCTTCAAGAATATCTTTTGCTATTGATAAATGGTAACGAGTTTGATTTTTATTTGATAGAGCTACTATTCAAGAGGGTGAGATAGCTTTTTAAAAGGCTATTTTATATTATTTTCCAAACGGATTAGAAGCTTTATTACATTCTTCTTTCCAACTAGTTGTTCTGGCCTTCCTTACTTGAGCAATATATTTAGCACGTTCCATTTTATATCGTAGCCTTTTATCGTTGCGTGCTGCAGTCAGCTCTCTGCGACTGTCTTTTAAATTCATAGTCTTTACTGCAAATATAATAGATTTAATTTCTCCTCTATTCGAATTTCTAAAGTTTTATATACGAAAACAATGCATCATTAAATTGTATTGATGAAAATATTCCCTGTGGAAAAATAAATTATATAATTAAAACGCATCAATATTTCTCTGTTACTATATAATTCTCATAACATGGAAGGACAATAAAACTAAAATTCAAATATTAAATTTCTAACGAAGCAGAACTTGATTTGGGCTTGAGTCTGTTGAAAGTTACATAAAGAGACTTTCTTAGTTTTTATTTATAATCCAGAATATGGACTTATGACAAATTAAGACACAAATCATTTCTTACCCAATATAACAAATCGATATTTAAAAATATACTATTTTTAATTAATGCAATCAAGAAAATCTTCTTTTAGATAAAAACATTAAAAAATAGTATATTATCATCTTGTTATTAAATGAAATATATTGGCTTATGATATATACAAAAAATAGACTTTAGGAATGCTGTAAACGCTTTTCAGTGTTGAGTAGAGAGGTGATTCAAACACAAGGGAAAATAATTAATAAAATTATTAAGAATGTTTTATAGAAAAGTAATATCTTTCAGATGAAAGTTAGTGGAGTGTAATAAGAGCTCATAATGATGACAGCTATAATAACGAATGAATCTCTAATGATGACAGGAGCATAATTTATGATTGTTCATTTATGCATTAAAGAGTTAGAATACTTATTTAAGTCTCATAGATTTTTAGAGGCTTTAGGTCGTGCAATTATTCAGTAATTAGAATAAAAATAGGTGTACCACAAATTAATTTAAATTGAAGCAAATTAAGTCATCTAATATTTTCACGTTTCTCTATTTATAATAAAATAAAGGTGTTTATTAATTTAATCCACACTGTTCTATTGCTATTACTTGGGATTTGAACCAGGATGAAAATGAAGAATTTTTGAATAAGCAAATATCTTATCTCCAAAGATACAAATTTCTCTATGAAAGGAGTGAGTGATTATGGGTGATATAAGATTTCCTTATAATATATATGAAAAAACGTTTTTCATTCTAAACAAAAGGAAATCTACAACAGAAACACTTCATGGTATTACAACCATTTTTAAGCTTCTAATGACGTCTTCTTACTTTTCCAATATAATTCTAAGAGTCCCAAGAATATCTCATCCCTTTTTTACCTCCCGATTTGTACAATCTTATAAACTATTCTAAACAAAAGGAAATCTACAACAGAAACACTTCATGGTATTACAACCACTTTTAAGTTTCTAATGACGTCTTCTTGATTTTCCAATATGCTTCTAAAAGGCCCAAGAATATCTCATCCTTATTTCACCTCCCGATTTCTACGATCTTATAAATAAATATCAAATACTTATTTTGAAAGAGATAAGAAAATTAAACAATAAATAAATCTGTTGTAAGATGGAATCCATGAAAATCAGTTTAGAAAAAAATAATTCGCAAATACCAAGCTCTGGGATCGCCACTTTCTTATCCACGAAACCTTTCACTCTTGAACGGCGGCAGAATCGAAGAAAAGATAAACAAAGTGCAAAAAAAGGAGACAGATTTTACGCAAATCTTCAGGAGTTGAAAATGAAAACCAAATTGAAAATTCCACCGTAGCCGGAAAATGTGAGAAAATCAGTGCTGTGTCAAGTTTCCTCAGAAACGCCTGAAAACATTGTCTCTGGAATTCTGGCCATATCTTGTTTTCTTGCGCTTTCTCAACTTTTTGTTTCTTAAAGTTTTTCTTTATTTTTTGGCCATTTTTTTGGGCGAACTTTTTAACAATCCGTTCATCAGGAAGGTCATTCCTAGATGAAACCGTGTGTTTTTGCAGAAGAGGCACTATCGAAGCCGGTATCAAATAAAGATCCATCAAAGAGCTAAGAAAATTGCAATTCTTCCTGAATTGATTTGAAAGCCGGAAAATAAGTTTTTAAAATTGCATCGCGATTGTTTTTCCAATCCGTTTTATTTTATACCGAGGTAGCTTATTTTTGGAGGCGATCAAGACGAAAATGCTTCATTGGATTCAGAGTCAACCCAAACTGTGAGGAATTCTATTATCATTTTCATGTTTCTTCGGTTAAAATAATGCAAAATAAGCGAATCTATATCGCTCCATTATCAAAGCAAGCGTTTTGAAATGAAACGGTGCCCAAATTTATTTTTTCTCCCCAGTAGAGTCAGAATATATTGTACAATGTAATTGAAATTCTCCTTTTCAGACAAAGATACGAAAGAAACAAATTTCTTACAATGAGAGACATGAATTTCCAGTTTTCAATTGTTTAAAATAGTCTTCTTTCAAAAGACAACACCAAGTACCGTAATCGTTAGTAAATTCGAAGCGCAAACATTAAAAATCAAACAGGGTTCTTCAGTAGGTAAATAGGAAATAATTCTACTTATGAATAATCTAATTTATCATTGTTGATACAAATTCAATAAATGCACAATATGAACTATCCGGAAGTAAGTAAATATCAAGTTAAACAGGTAGCAGCTGGATCCCAAATATAGTTATTTTGGGCGTCTTACCTAGATACAATTTGTGGTCAGATTCGTGTATATATTTGGTCAAAGAGAAATTATTGATTTTGCATGCATTGTGCCTTAGTAATATCTCATTAAAATAATTAATACAAAGATTACTCAAAATGTTTGTTGCACTGCTTGAGAAAACAAAGCAAAATCGAATTTTCAAAATAACGTTGTATGTATACTAAAGTTCCATACAAAAGCTAGTTTCGACTTAATAACCTTCTTTATTTAAAACTTTGTCGAGGCGTGGCATATTTTTTCCGCATCGACTACAAAGAATTCCTATCCAAAGTCCAGAAATCATTTTTGGGTTAATCCTTTAAAGATACATTTTTTCTAGTAGTTGTATAATAAAATTACTTTGGGATTGAGATTAAGATTAATTCTCTCATTAAGATTAATTTAAGAAAAGAAATTCATTTAGTTTACTGGATTACATTAAGTTTTGCTAATTAATTAAATTAATTAATAATTAATTGTCAAGTCAACTGCAGTAACAAGTTGACTGCAGAATATTTGAAGGTATTTGGAACATAGTTTTCTCCTGATATTCTACATTTTTTTCAGCAGAAATTCTGAAGAAAACATGTTCCAAATACCTTCATATTTTCTGCAGATTTTTTTAAAGATTTATTGCAGATTTCTTTTAGCTGGGAGGTTTTCATTTAATTCACGAATTTGGCGAGAACTTATGCCAACCATGAAAATTTCATTTTAAAATTAATGAATTTGGTGGGAAGTATACTTCCCAAAGCCTTAGAAAGAGTTAAACACAAACTTTACTGAATTCGCGGATGCTCTAGAATCATCTTATGCATAATTCTGCGTGAAATATCTAGTTCACCTGTGATTTCGTCTACTGTTACGTGTTTGTTTGCAAGAATGCGTCCATTCACACAAACACTGACCTCAGAATTTTTCAAAATTGATGGTTTCCATCGCAGTAAGCGTCATCAACATCGGTGCGTCCGTTCTGGAACACGTTGCGCCACTTTGAGATAGCTTAAAGCGATATTACATTTTCACATACACTTCGTGCAAAAGCCGATATATTTATGTGCAGTACAGCTTCTTGCCCACAGAAAAGCGAATCACAGGACGCATTCCCAATATTTATGCAACCAATCACTGCCAAGACATGTTCTAGGGTGGATCGAATGTTTTTTTTCAGAATTTCAAAACCTACCTATGCGGAAAAGATGTTCTATGGTATG
>BGPR01051858.1:0-10733 GCA_013235015.1 Araneus ventricosus
TACAATGTAGTTGAACTTGTTATTTATTATTACTTTTTCTTTCAGGTCTGTTCAGGTCTGAAAAATGTTTCTTTTAAATTTTAATACAATGTAGTTGAACTTGTTACTTATTATTGCTTTTTATTTCAGGTCTGGTATTAGGAGCGTGTGCGGGTGTGCTGCAAAACGAAGACCTGGCGTTTATTGGCCTATATGTCGTGAAATCCGCGTATCGGAGACATGGCATCGGAAGAAAAATTTGGAATGCTGTCATGAAGAGGGTAGGCGAACGCAATGCCGGAGTCAACCCAGTTCCTGAGCAGCTGGAAAACTATCGAGATCGGTCAGGGTTTCTCGTTCAAACCAGCTGGTGTTCAGTAGTGGCGAACACTAAGTCCATGGACATGGCACTATTTGCCGCCAATGATCTAGATATTAATGTGCAACGACTGACACTTAAAGACAACGACACCTTGAACAATGTCATCTGCTATGACGCAGATGTGTGCGGATTTAGTAGAGGCAACTTGGTACCACTACTGTGCAACCAAAAAGATTCGGCTACCATAGTTGCTACGAAAGCAGATAGTGACGAAATTTGCGGGTATGGTAACATAAGGAAAAACATTAAAAATGGTGCTATTGTCGGTCCCCTGTATGCGGATAGTGCGGAAATTGCGGAGAGAATTCTGTATGAACTTCTTAAAGCTTTCCCTATTGGTGAAGTTGAAGGTATCATAATGATGGCAATAGACTGCAATCTACTTGCCATGAAAATGATGGATAAATTAGGTTTTCAAAGTGGAAATGGTATCGCCAGGTTGTACAGAAAGGAAGAAGTCCATGTCAAGTACGAGAAAGTGTTCAGTCAACACAGCCTCAATTTTTCCATATTTTGATTGCTGTCTTCAATGAAGAAAACTAACTGCGATTATGAGTTGCATTTGGAAAATCTGAAGTCAGTCGAGCTATGTAAAACGCTTGCTTTCGTGTAAGTGACAATTGCAGGAAATCGTTCAGAGCGGATGCAGTTGAATGTATGAAAGATACAAAGCAATTTTTGCGGTTAGTTAATTAAATTAGTTATCATACGAAGGAATGAAGAACATATAGGAAGAATTGCAGAAAAAATATTTTTGCTGCAGCTGTGTAAAAATACATCTGACGCTTTGTATATCCATTAGTTGCTACAATAAACCATTGATATGGCTTTTATACGTGTTATATAAGTACAAAATTTAATAAAATCTCTTTAGTACGTCATTTAAGGGTCCTCTCCAAAATTACGAACTATCTAAACTTGATTCAAAATACGATAAACTACTTAAATTAGACGTACAATAAAATGGTATGGGTCTACTTTTTAATGAGATTCAATAACCGTTTAATGCATTGATGTGCTTATAATTTCAGACAATAATAATATAACTGTAAATTTAAAAAATTTAAAACTTCAGCAATTTTCAAATAATTGAAGAACACGTAATGATAATAAGAGGACATTTCTTTCAACAACCCTTTGATAGTAACCATATATAGATGTTTGTTTGTTCTTGCATTAACACAGAATGTATCATCTCTTAACAAACAATACCACCTATCTCAATTTTTGGAAATTTCAAAGAGGATGAAAATACTCAATTTTTCGAAACTAATAACGAATATTTCTGAATTTTTTTTTACATCTGGTAGGAACATGCGCTCTCGTATTTATATTAAAATGTTAAAAAAATTCATAAATATTCGTTATTAGTTGCGAAAATTGAGTATTTTCATCCTCTTTGAAATTTAAAAAAATTGAGATGGGTGGTATTTCTTGTTAAGAGACGATATAACAAAATGTAATTCCTATCACTGGATATAAATAAAGAAAGCAAATGTTTATTTTTATTGCATTATTCCGTCCTTTTAACGCCTTTAAAAACACAAAGATTGCAAAGAGATTCATAAATTCTGTTTAGAAAAGAAAAATCTGTATTTTCCGATTGTCTTGGCATTCAATTTTGGATTTTAATTAAATCAAGTGTGTCTCAAAAATTTTGTCTTATGTTTTCAAGGGGCCAGTGGACTCAATTAGAAATTACTGACTTATATTTATGAAATTTTTTATGCACGTATCTTAGAGTATTAATACGTCAAATACCTTTAAAAAAACTCTTTTAAAATAATTATATTATTTTTTAAAAGTTCAAATATTTAAAATTTTTCAAAATTTTCAAATGCTTCAGGCGAATTATTTAAAGTTTTTCTCCTATATCTTCCGCTTTATAATATAATTTAAATATATATATTTGGTTCAAAACTGTATATTATTTTTTTAATTCCAGTAAAGAGTGACTTTTTTAGAAATATTTTCATGAGTACGCACTGAATTTTGATAAGAATTTTGTGTTTTTCCGAATTAAAATTGCTTTTTAACTATCTAAAAGAACTCGAAAAATAATATATATATATCCAGTTTTATTTTAATATACAACAGGAATCTTTATAAAAAATTGTATGGGATTTCCTCAAACATTAAGGCACCTGGAACATTTCAAAGACGTTTAAATCTGAAAAAGCATCGTTTCGAGAAAACGTCATTAAAATTTAACTTACTCCTCTGAACCCATGAAGGCTTTTTAAGACTTCTAAATTACCATTCAGGTATTCTGAAGGTCTCTACAGGTATTTTAAAGGAAAATAAAAACTGCAGATTTCCTTCAGGAAATGTACAGTTTACTAGAGGATTTATGCAGGCTTTTTAAGACTTAAAAATTACCATCCAGGTATTCTGAAGGTCTCTACAGGTATTTTAAAGGAAAATAAAAACTGCAGATTTCCTTCAGGAAATGTACAGTTTATTAAAGGATTTATGCAGGCTTTTTAAGACTTCTAAATTACCATTCAGGTATTTTAAAGGAAAATGAAAACTGAAGGTTTCCTTCAGGAAATGTACAGTTTATTAAAGGTTTCTTGCAGGCTTTTTAAGACTTCTAAATTATCATCAAGGAATTTTGAAGATCTCTACAGGTATTTTAAAGGAAAATAAAAGCTGCAGGTTTCTTTCCAGAAATGTACATATTTTTTGAAGGTTTCATACAGGCTTTTTTCTACAAGTTTATAGACTTCAATTTACCTTCAATGACTTAGCAGATTTTTTAAAGCAGATTTTACTTCAGGTATTTTGAAGAAAAATGAAAATTGCTTTGATGCATAACATATAAATGCTTTTTTAAAATTTTATTTGGGTTTCATACAGATTTATATAATATGGTATCTAACTCGGATTCAAGCAGCTTGAAGTAGGACTGGATAGAGAGAAGAGGGAAGGGGAGAGAACTAGACTTTAATATATAAAAAAGATATATTTGAAAAAAAATGTAACTTTTTTTTCAAAATTTTCCGAAAAAAACTGAATTTCATACGATTCAAAATTACGCATTTTCCATATGAAACATGATGATAAGAAATTTTAATCTGTAATAAACATATTAAATATTTCTTTTCAGCGGAATGCAAATTTTGATTTACTTTTGAATAGAAAAAATATTTTAAAAAGATTCTTTTTAAATTCATATATATATATATATCGTTTCGTTTGTATTTATGTGTGAAATATCATATTAAACATTATAAAAAAATATTAAAAACATATTAAGCATTATAAAAATATTAAAGAAAGAAACTTTTTGGAAATAACTTTCTATCGCTTGTCCATGCATGGTCTAATTGCTTAGACATGTAAAAGTAACCTGTTGTCACTCATATAAGCTAACTTTAAAACACATTACGTGTTCTAGCAATAGTTGATATTTACACCACTAGACGGCGCTCCTAGAGGGTGAAGTTAAAACTTAAATAGATTATTTGACACCACCTTTCCAAAGTCCTATCGGGTGTAGGGGATAGCGCACTTGCCTGTCAGCTCTAGGAACGCGGGTTCGATCTCCGATTCGGCGGAATTATAAGTTTCAACGTACAAGTAAGTTACATTAAAAATAAATTAATTCATTAAATTAATAATTAAGCTTTGATTAATTATAATTCATAATTGACAATCCAGATAACACGATCAGAATCTTTACTTTGACATCAGAAGAAAGGGGATGAAAAAAGGGGGAACAACTTAACTGTAATTGCAGATTTTTTTTATCTGCAGGTATTTTGCATAAAAGCATGCAGGTAAGACGTAGGTTTGTTTTTTCCACCTGAAAAAGTAAACAAAAAATCTTCAGGAAAATTGCAGGTATTCCGGACAGAAATATGAAGGGAAGATGCAGGGTTTTTTGTCCCAAATTCCTGCAGTTTTCTTGAAAGTTTCTTTAAAGGTTTTTTGCTGACTTTTTTATTTGGGGTTATTATCTTCAACGGTTATTTCGTGATAATATTTTGATAACAGAGATATTGCTCCCCTGTATAAAACCCAAAATTAAAATTTTCTCTTAAATACTATATTCATTCCCAAAAAAATTTATTATAAGTAATAAAAAAATTTTTATGCATTTTAGCTGATTTCCTGATTGCACAATTTTGGACGCATAAGCATGCATTTCAAAAGACGATAATTTCACCTTCAATCAGCCACTGCAGAACAAAGAACGAACGCTGACGAAAAAAGTAACATTCATTTTCCCTGGAAGGAACTCCTGCTGGCTACAGTCTCTGCAATTTGCTATTCTATCGATGCCGTTTTAATCAAATCAATGAAGAACTTCCATCCCATTCACCTGGCACTCTACCGATTCATAGCAATATTTTTCATGTGTATGCCTGAGGTTGTGAAATGTGGCCAGAATCCGTTTGGACCAAAAGATGTCCGCTTTCTTCTTCTTCTTCGAGGAGCACTTGGAGGAATTAGTCTTTTCCTTGTTTACACATCTTACCGTTTCCTACCACTTGGAGAATCTTTCATCATAACTTCCAGCATGCCAATCTTCGTGACATTTGCCGCTTGCATATTTCTCAAAGAAACATGTGGTATCTTTCAGTCTATCCTTGTAGTTTTGACTGTCACAGGGATAATTTTCACCACCAAAATACCGAGCCGTTTGATAGGAGAAGAGGTGATATATACGACTGAAAATATTTATGGCATTCTAGCAGCTGTTGGAGCACTTTTAGGCAGAACTTGCATGATGCTTTCTGTAAGAAGAGCAAAGAGAGCTGACCATTCAGTAATGATGTTCAATTGCAGTTGGGTGTCCCTCCTTGAAAGTTTGGTCATGTTGTCAATGCTGATAGATTTTAAATGGCACAGTTGTGGCATACAGGTATTTTACATCATGTTAATTGGAGTTATCAATTACACTGCTCAAACACTTCTAACTTTATCTTTAAAGTGTGAGTTATCAGGACCTGTTTCGACTATAATGGCAGCAGTATATATTGTCGCGTAGATAGAGTTAGCGTGGAGGATCAATCGAATAAAGACACAGCTCGCTAATCTTAACTCAAGACTTTATCTCCTAGAACTAAATATTACATCTGCTTATATAAAGTTGGCGAAACAGTTAATAATACAGTTACAGTTAATAAGCATAACTAAGGGGTAATTTACATATAAGAAATTTACATAAATGCTATTTTGCATATTAATTAAATAATCGAAATAATAATTGAAAACATAAAAGTCCAGGGATTCGAACCCGAGTCCTTTGGCATCGTAGAGCAGCGCTCTAACCATTCGACGACCGTGACATTTCTCCCTCCTTAGAAGGAGTCAGCGTCCCGCTGTAATCTGGTCTGGCTCCTTGTGACAGGTCTCCTAGGAATCCTGTGCGCTCCTGCGTCATCTAGTTGTCTCTGTGGATCACAGTAGGGTTTCAACCTCAGGACGTGGACTATGTCTTTTTTACTTTGTCGTCTGCTAGTCACTTCTATACTTTGTACTTCCTATGTTACGCCAGATAGGCGTCGAGTTATTCTGTAAGGACCGAAGTAGCATCTAAGGAGCTTTTCGGAAAGTCCCACTTTTCGTACTGGGGTAAATACCCAAACTAAATCGCCAACATTGTAATTGACTGGTCGGTGCCTCTCGTCATACCGTCGCTTATCCACTGCTTGAGCGTCCAGGATGTGTAGCTTCGCAAGCTGCCTAGCTTCCTCAGCTCTAGTGATCAGCTGTTGTACATAATTATCGGCATGATTTTCTGTGTCATGTGGAAGAATTACGTCGAGGGGAGTCACAATATCTCTGCCATGTACGAGAAAGAATGGGGTAAATCCGGTGGTGTCTTGTTTTGCCGAATTATAGGCAAAAGTCACAAAAGGTAGGATGGTATCCCAATTTCTTTGTTCGACATCTACGTACATGGACACCATATCTGCTAGTGTTTTGTTGAACCTTTCTGTTAAGCCATTCGTTTGTGGATGATAGGCGGTCGTTAGAAGATGAGACGTCTGGCACAATTGATTGATGTCTTTTACAAGATTGGATAAGATGGAACGTCCTCGATCACTTATCATTTCTCTAGGGGCACCGTGCTTCAGTATGATTTCTTCCACTAGAAATTTAGCAATTTCTGTTGCCTCAGCAGTCGGTAACGCTTTAGTAACTGTGAATCTTGTCAAGTAATCGGTACAAACAATGATCCACCGGTTCCCGTTTCGTGTAAGCGGAAAGCGTCCAAGATCTACTCCAATTTTATTAAATGGTATATCAGGGAGTTTAATAGGATGGAGTTGTCCTGATGGAAGTTGAGGTGGAGATTTTCGCCTTTGGCATTCTCTGAAATGCGACACATATCGGCGTACGCTCCCATATAATCCTGGCCAACAGTACTTTCTCCTTATTCGGTCGTACGTTTTGGCAAATCCGAGATGACCGGAAGTTGGAGCATCATGAAGACTCTTCAAGACATCACGGCGGAGTTGTTTCGGTATCACTAAAAGCCATTGTTGTCCCATAGGATCATAGTTTCTTTTGTACAGTACATTGTTTCTCATCTGATAACTTTGGTAACCGTCACCTTTCTCGAGAGTTCTAATTATGGACTTCAAGTGTTTATCTTTTAGCTGCTCTTTTCTATAATCTGTGATAGCAGCAAGGGAAGGAATTTCATCACAGTTCTCGACTACTGATTCGAAAAGAGGCTTTCTTGACAATGAATCAGCATCGGAATGTTTACGGCCGCTCTTATAGACGATGTTGATGTCGTACTCCTGCAACCTCAAAGCCCAGCGTGCAAGTCTTCCGGAGGGATCCTTGAGATTGGCTAACCAGTACAACGAGTGGTGATCCGTTACTACGGTGAAGGGTCTTCCGAAGAGATACGGTCTAAATTTACTGATAGCCCAAACGACAGCAAGACACTCTTTCTCGGTCGTAGAGTAGTTCTTTTCGGCAGCTGTCAAAGACCTGGATGCGTAGGCTAATGGTCTTTCTTTACCGTCTTGTACCTGTACTAATACTGCGCCAATGCCATATCCGCTAGCGTCCGAGTGTATCTTTGTTTCTGCGTTTGGAAGGAAATGTCCCAAAACAGGACCACTAGTCAGCAACTTCTTAAGAGTTAAGAAAGATTCCTTTTGCGGTGTTCCCCATGAAAACTTGGCATTTTTTTCAATAAATCATGCAAGGGCTTTGCGATATCGGCAAAGTTTTTGATAAACCTGCGGTAATACGAGCACAGGCCCAGAAAACTTCGGACATCCGAGACATTTTCTGGAACAGGGAACTTCGTTACGGCAGCTGTCTTTTGAGGATCTGGATAGATTCCATGTTCATCAACAAGATGTCCCAATATCGTAAGCTTCTTCTTGCCGAAAGAGCATTTGTTGGAATTTAGCGTTAAACCTGCCTCTTGGATACATTTCAAAACCTTCCTCAAACGACTTTTGTGTTCTTGGAAATTCGGTGCATACACAATTATGTCATCGAGATAGCAAAGACATATTCCACTTGAGGCCTCGTAATACCGTGTCCATCATCCGCTCAAATGTAGCTGGGGCATTGCATAATCCGAATGGCATGACTTTAAATTCATAAAGGCCATCTGATGTCACAAATGCAGTTTTTTCCCTGTCTTTGTCGTCAACTTCTATTTGCCAGTAGCCTGACTTCAAATCCATCATGGAGAAAATTTTTGCACCAGCTAGGCAGTCTAAGGCGTCATCGATGCGTGGCAGCGGATAGACGTCTTTCTTGGTGATTTTGTTCAGTCTTCTATAATCGACACAAAAGCGCCATTCACCATTCTTCTTTTTCACAAGCACGACTGGAGATGACCATGGGCTGTCTGATGGCTGTATTACGTCTTCTTTCAGCATCCGTTGTACTTCATTTTCAATCGCACGTCTTTCAGTGGCTGATGTACGGTAAGGTCTCTGCTTTATTGGGGCGTTGTCACTTGTTTCAATCCTGTGCTTCACAGCATTGCATCTGGATTTTCTCAATTTTTTGTTAATGTCAAAAATGTCACCAAATTCTTCCAATAGATGCAGTAGTTCTTCTTTCTCAAACGAAGTCAGTTCAGCGCCCAAAACTCCTTTTAATTTTTCTCGAGTTATTCTCGACCTGGTCTTGTGTTCTTTAGAATCTTCTTGATCTTCACCCTTTAGGAAACAAATGGCGTCGTTTTCTATAGTCGTCAAGCAGGCTATGTTTATTCCCTTTGGAATCAGTTGGTTTTGTCGAGAGAAATTCGTTACCCATAATTTACAGCGACCACTCTCAACGTTAACAATTGACGCTGGAATAGATAACTCTCTTTCGCACATGAGAATTTTGTCACCAATAACTCAAGCCTTATCTACGTCTTTAATATCTGGATTAAGAGTACATATTTGCTTCGCAGAATTGGCTTCAATTAGGTAATCTGCTTCGGCAAACAAGGAGAAATCTGATTTGAATGAAGTTATGTTGTCTGGGAGAATTTCTGCAAGTTGAAGCTCTTCCTTTCCACAATCTATGGCAGCATCAGTGGCACGGAAAAAGTCCCATCCAAGTATCATTTGATGGCTGCACTGCGGAAACACTAGAAATGCAAAAGGCTTCACAGTTCCATTCAAGTTTACTTTTAAAACACATCGTCCCGAGGCGGCTACAGGTTTTCCACATGCAGTTTTCAGTGTGGGTCCAGTCTCAGTAAACATAGGAGCATTCAATTGTCGGCGTAATTTTTCAGATATAACGGAGTAATCGGCACCTGAATCAACGAGGGCTTTTACACACTGTCTATTGACTGTGATATGGGTGGTGTTCTTTTTTAACTTAGTTGTGATATACGTCGGAGGATTTCCTTCAATTGCGGCCTCACCTCCTGCACAGGTCGCCTGAGTTAGTTTTCCTCATTGGGTCGACGTGGAGAATGGCTGGAGCGGCGTAAAGGTGACTGTGATTGTCGGCGGTAGCGGGAACGTCGAGGGTAAGGCGAGTTGCTCCTAAAACTGGAGGAAGTCGTCGGCTGCGCGTAGCTATCTTCGAAGCTTTGTGTCGATTCATTATCCGCGTCTCGTCGGGGGTTGAATGTTCGTGCGGCTCTTGAATCTGCAAATATTTGCCGTCTCTCCCTACAGTACCTCAAAACGTGTCCTGGGCGTCCGCAGTGGTAGCAGAGAGGTACGTTGCTATCAGTTCTCCACAGGTCGGTTTTACGCATTGGAACGGCGCTATTTCTGGATTCACGTCTTGGCGGCGATCTAACTGAGACTGAGCTTCGAGAAGTGGATTTGCGTCGAGGAATAGAGTTGCGTTGTCTCGGAGCAGCGAGTGGTGCCAGAGTCTCCATAACCTCTTCTCGGACCATAGTTGCAATGTCAGGTGGCGACTCAGGTTCATCATTCGTGTAGTATTTCATTTCCGGTAAGATCCTTACAAGTTCCTCCCTTACAATTTCACGTATTAAGGATCTTATGTCACCAAGAAATTTTTAAAAAATTTCTGTTGAAGCAATTACTTTTTGCTGCTGCGTTTGCACGCAAAAACGTCTATTTTTTTCATTATTTTTCATTTTATCATTGTTTTCTTTTAATTTAAATTTCTTTTATTTATTTATTTATTTATGTCACCAAGGTCTGTTTCGGCCGACACTGCCGAAACATTAGGTAGCCTCTGAAATCTTGTTCGGGTGATACGTCTTCGTTGAAGAGTTTCTATCTCACGGCATCTTTTTACAAACCCGTCGACTCTCCTAAAGTCCTGAACTAACAGAGTCTGGTATAAGTCCTCTGCGATGCCTTTCATGAGATGCGCCACTTTCTCGTCTTCTGACATGGAAGGATTAGCTTTCCGGCACAGAGAGAGTACGTCTTGGATGTACGATTCAGACGTCTCTCCAATTTGCTGGGTACGTGTTAGTAACAGTCTCTCAGCCTGGCGTCGAAAATCTTCGGTTCGGCAAAAAGCATTGCTCAGAGAATTCTTGAACGTTGTAAAATTGGTAAAAGTGTCCTCATTGTTGTCGAACCACTGTCGAGCTGTTCCAGCGAGATAGAAAATAACGTTAGCCAGGCACATCTGATCATCCCAATGATTATAGGTGGCGATTCGTTGAAAGTCCTTCAGCCAGCTATTAGCGTCTTGTTGGTCATCTCCCGAGAAAATACAGGGATTTCTAGGTAGCTGATACGTCAGGATCGGTACTGGTGCTGGTGCAACTCTGACAGGAACGGATCTGGTATCATCAAGCAGTTTTGGCGTAGTTTCCTTCGACTCAGGCATTGTTCTCGGACCTCTAATTGGATCCAGTAATAGGCCAAACTCTGGAGGATGTCCTTGGACACGTCGACTTCGGCGTAGCTCTTCCGTCGTGTTTATCGTACCCGGCGCCTCC
>BGPR01051859.1:0-10733 GCA_013235015.1 Araneus ventricosus
GGAGGCGCCGGGTACGATAAACACGACGGAAGAGCTACGCCGAAGTCGACGTGTCCAAGGACATCCTCCAGAGTTTGGCCTATTACTGGATCCAATTAGAGGTCCGAGAACAATGCCTGAGTCGAAGGAAACTACGCCAAAACTGCTTGATGATACCAGATCCGTTCCTGTCAGAGTTGCACCAGCACCAGTACCGATCCTGACGTATCAGCTACCTAGAAATCCCTGTATTTTCTCGGGAGATGACCAACAAGACGCTAATAGCTGGCTGAAGGACTTTCAACGAATCGCCACCTATAATCATTGGGATGATCAGATGTGCCTGGCTAACGTTATTTTCTATCTCGCTGGAACAGCTCGACAGTGGTTCGACAACAATGAGGACACTTTTACCAATTTTACAACGTTCAAGAATTCTCTGAGCAATGCTTTTTGCCGAACCGAAGATTTTCGACGCCAGGCTGAGAGACTGTTACTAACACGTACCCAGCAAATTGGAGAGACGTCTGAATCGTACATCCAAGACGTACTCTCTCTGTGCCGGAAAGCTAATCCTTCCATGTCAGAAGACGAGAAAGTGGCGCATCTCATGAAAGGCATCGCAGAGGACTTATACCAGACTCTGTTAGTTCAGGACTTTAGGAGAGTCGACGGGTTTGTAAAAAGATGCCGTGAGATAGAAACTCTTCAACGAAGACGTATCACCCGAACAAGATTTCAGAGGCTACCTAATGTTTCGGCAGTGTCGGCCGAAACAGACCTTGGTGACATAAATAAATAAATAAATAAAAGAAATTTAAATTAAAAGAAAACAATGATAAAATGAAAAATAATGAAAAAAATAGACGTTTTTGCGTGCAAACGCAGCAGCAAAAAGTAATTGCTTCAACAGAAATTTTTTAAAAATTTCTTGGTGACATAAGATCCTTAATACGTGAAATTGTAAGGGAGGAACTTGTAAGGATCTTACCGGAAATGAAATACTACACGAATGATGAACCTGAGTCGCCACCTGACATTGCAACTATGGTCCGAGAAGAGGTTATGGAGACTCTGGCACCACTCGCTGCTCCGAGACAACGCAACTCTATTCCTCGACGCAAATCCACTTCTCGAAGCTCAGTCTCAGTTAGATCGCCGCCAAGACGTGAATCCAGAAATAGCGCCGTTCCAATGCGTAAAACCGACCTGTGGAGAACTGATAGCAACGTACCTCTCTGCTACCACTGCGGACGCCCAGGACACGTTTTGAGGTACTGTAGGGAGAGACGGCAAATATTTGCAGATTCAAGAGCCGCACGAACATTCAACCCCCGACGAGACGCGGATAATGAATCGACACAAAGCTTCGAAGATAGCTACGCGCAGCCGACGACTTCCTCCAGTTTTAGGAGCAACTCGCCTTACCCTCGACGTTCCCGCTACCGCCGACAATCACAGTCACCTTTACGCCGCTCCAGCCATTCTCCACGTCGACCCAATGAGGAAAACTAACTCAGGCGACCTGTGCAGGAGGTGAGGCCGCAATTGAAGGAAATCCTCCGACGTATATCACAACTAAGTTAAAAAAGAACACCACCCATATCACAGTCAATAGACAGTGTGTAAAAGCCCTCGTTGATTCAGGTGCCGATTACTCCGTTATATCTGAAAAATTACGCCGACAATTGAATGCTCCTATGTTTACTGAGACTGGACCCACACTGAAAACTGCATGTGGAAAACCTGTAGCCGCCTCGGGACGATGTGTTTTAAAAGTAAACTTGAATGGAACTGTGAAGCCTTTTGCATTTCTAGTGTTTCCGCAGTGCAGCCATCAAATGATACTTGGATGGGACTTTTTCCGTGCCACTGATGCTGCCATAGATTGTGGAAAGGAAGAGCTTCAACTTGCAGAAATTCTCCCAGACAACATAACTTCATTCAAATCAGATTTCTCCTTGTTTGCCGAAGCAGATTACCTAATTGAAGCCAATTCTGCGAAGCAAATATGTACTCTTAATCCAGATATTAAAGACGTAGATAAGGCTTGAGTTATTGGTGACAAAATTCTCATGTGCGAAAGAGAGTTATCTATTCCAGCGTCAATTGTTAACGTTGAGAGTGGTCGCTGTAAATTATGGGTAACGAATTTCTCTCGACAAAACCAACTGATTCCAAAGGGAATAAACATAGCCTGCTTGACGACTATAGAAAACGACGCCATTTGTTTCCTAAAGGGTGAAGATCAAGAAGATTCTAAAGAACACAAGACCAGGTCGAGAATAACTCGAGAAAAATTAAAAGGAGTTTTGGGCGCTGAACTGACTTCGTTTGAGAAAGAAGAACTACTGCATCTATTGGAAGAATTTGGTGACATTTTTGACATTAACAAAAAATTGAGAAAATCCAGATGCAATGCTGTGAAGCACAGGATTGAAACAAGTGACAACGCCCCAATAAAGCAGAGACCTTACCGTACATCAGCCACTGAAAGACGTGCGATTGAAAATGAAGTACAACGGATGCTGAAAGAAGACGTAATACAGCCATCAGACAGCCCATGGTCATCTCCAGTCGTGCTTGTGAAAAAGAAGAATGGTGAATGGCGCTTTTGTGTCGATTATAGAAGACTGAACAAAATCACCAAGAAAGACGTCTATCCGCTGCCACGCATCGATGACGCCTTAGACTGCCTAGCTGGTGCAAAAATTTTCTCCATGATGGATTTGAAGTCAGGCTACTGGCAAATAGAAGTTGACGACAAAGACAGGGAAAAAACTGCATTTGTGACATCAGATGGCCTTTATGAATTTAAAGTCATGCCATTCGGATTATGCAATGCCCCAGCTACATTTGAGCGGATGATGGACACGGTATTACGAGGCCTCAAGTGGAATATGTCTTTGCTATCTCGATGACATAATTGTGTATGCACCGAATTTCCAAGAACACAAAAGTCGTTTGAGGAAGGTTTTGAAATGTATCCAAGAGGCAGGTTTAACGCTAAATTCCAACAAATGCTCTTTCGGCAAGAAGAAGCTTACGATATTGGGACATCTTGTTGATGAACATGGAATCTATCCAGATCCTCAAAAGACAGCTGCCGTAACGAAGTTCCCTGTTCCAGAAAATGTCTCGGATGTCCGAAGTTTTCTGGGCCTGTGCTCGTATTACCGCAGGTTTATCAAAAACTTTGCCGATATCGCAAAGCCCTTGCATGATTTATTGAAAAAAATGCCAAGTTTTCATGGGGAACACCGCAAAAGGAATCTTTCTTAACTCTTAAGAAGTTGCTGACTAGTGGTCCTGTTTTGGGACATTTCCTTCCAAACGCAGAAACAAAGATACACTCGGACGCTAGCGGATATGGCATTGGCGCAGTATTAGTACAGGTACAAGACGGTAAAGAAAGACCATTAGCCTACGCATCCAGGTCTTTGACAGCTGCCGAAAAGAACTACTCTACGACCGAGAAAGAGTGTCTTGCTGTCGTTTGGGCTATCAGTAAATTTAGACCGTATCTCTTCGGAAGACCCTTCACCGTAGTAACGGATCACCACTCGTTGTACTGGTTAGCCAATCTCAAGGATCCCTCCGGAAGACTTGCACGCTGGGCTTTGAGGTTGCAGGAGTACGACATCAACATCGTCTATAAGAGCGGCCGTAAACATTCCGATGCTGATTCATTGTCAAGAAAGCCTCTTTTCGAATCAGTAGTCGAGAACTGTGATGAAATTCCTTCCCTTGCTGCTATCACAGATTATAGAAAAGAGCAGCTAAAAGATAAACACTTGAAGTCCATAATTAGAACTCTCGAGAAAGGTGACGGTTACCAAAGTTATCAGATGAGAAACAATGTACTGTACAAAAGAAACTATGATCCTATGGGACAACAATGGCTTTTAGTGATACCGAAACAACTCCGCCGTGATGTCTTGAAGAGTCTTCATGATGCTCCAACTTCCGGTCATCTCGGATTTGCCAAAACGTACGACCGAATAAGGAGAAAGTACTGTTGGCCAGGATTATATGGGAGCGTACGCCGATATGTGTCGCATTTCAGAGAATGCCAAAGGCGAAAATCTCCACCTCAACTTCCATCAGGACAACTCCATCCTATTAAACTCCCTGATATACCATTTAATAAAATTGGAGTAGATCTTGGACGCTTTCCGCTTACACGAAACGGGAACCGGTGGATCATTGTTTGTACCGATTACTTGACAAGATTCACAGTTACTAAAGCGTTACCGACTGCTGAGGCAACAGAAATTGCTAAATTTCTAGTGGAAGAAATCATACTGAAGCACGGTGCCCCTAGAGAAATGATAAGTGATCGAGGACGTTCCATCTTATCCAATCTTGTAAAAGACATCAATCAATTGTGCCAGACGTCTCATCTTCTAACGACCGCCTATCATCCACAAACGAATGGCTTAACAGAAAGGTTCAACAAAACACTAGCAGATATGGTGTCCATGTACGTAGATGTCGAACAAAGAAATTGGGATACCATCCTACCTTTTGTGACTTTTGCCTATAATTCGGCAAAACAAGACACCACCGGATTTACCCCATTCTTTCTCGTACATGGCAGAGATATTGTGACTCCCCTCGACGTAATTCTTCCACATGACACAGAAAATCATGCCGATAATTATGTACAACAGCTGATCACTAGAGCTGAGGAAGCTAGGCAGCTTGCGAAGCTACACATCCTGGACGCTCAAGCAGTGGATAAGCGACGGTATGACGAGAGGCACCGACCAGTCAATTACAATGTTGGCGATTTAGTTTGGGTATTTACCCCAGTACGAAAAGTGGGACTTTCCGAAAAGCTCCTTAGATGCTACTTCGGTCCTTACAGAATAACTCGACGCCTATCTGGCGTAACATAGGAAGTACAAAGTATAGAAGTGACTAGCAGACGACAAAGTAAAAAAGACATAGTCCACGTCCTGAGGTTGAAACCCTACTGTGATCCACAGAGACAACTAGATGACGCAGGAGCGCACAGGATTCCTAGGAGACCTGTCACAAGGAGCCAGACCAGATTACAGCGGGACGCTGACTCCTTCTAAGGAGGGAGAAATGTCACGGTCGTCGAATGGTTAGAGCGCTGCTCTACGATGCCAAAGGACTCGGGTTCGAATCCCTGGACTTTTATGTTTTCAATTATTATTTCGATTATTTAATTAATATGCAAAATAGCATTTATGTAAATTTCTTATATGTAAATTACCCCTTAGTTATGCTTATTAACTGTAACTGTATTATTAACTGTTTCGCCAACTTTATATAAGCAGATGTAATATTTAGTTCTAGGAGATAAAGTCTTGAGTTAAGATTAGCGAGCTGTGTCTTTATTCGATTGATCCTCCACGCTAACTCTATCTACGCGACAATATATACTGCTGCCATTATAGTCGAAACAGGTCCTGATAACTCACACTTTAAAGATAAAGTTAGAAGTGTTTGAGCAGTGTAATTGATAACTCCAATTAACATGATGTAAAATACCTGTATGCCACAACTGTGCCATTTAAAATCTATCAGCATTGACAACATGACCAAACTTTCAAGGAGGGACACCCAACTGCAATTGAACATCATTACTGAATGGTCAGCTCTCTTTGCTCTTCTTACAGAAAGCATCATGCAAGTTCTGCCTAAAAGTGCTCCAACAGCTGCTAGAATGCCATAAATATTTTCAGTCGTATATATCACCTCTTCTCCTATCAAACGGCTCGGTATTTTGGTGGTGAAAATTATCCCTGTGACAGTCAAAACTACAAGGATAGACTGAAAGATACCACATGTTTCTTTGAGAAATATGCAAGCGGCAAATGTCACGAAGATTGGCATGCTGGAAGTTATGATGAAAGATTCTCCAAGTGGTAGGAAACGGTAAGATGTGTAAACAAGGAAAAGACTAATTCCTCCAAGTGCTCCTCGAAGAAGAAGAAGAAAGCGGACATCTTTTGGTCCAAACGGATTCTGGCCACATTTCACAACCTCAGGCATACACATGAAAAATATTGCTATGAATCGGTAGAGTGCCAGGTGAATGGGATGGAAGTTCTTCATTGATTTGATTAAAACGGCATCGATAGAATAGCAAATTGCAGAGACTGTAGCCAGCAGGAGTTCCTTCCAGGGAAAATGAATGTTACTTTTTTCGTCAGCGTTCGTTCTTTGTTCTGCAGTGGCTGATTGAAGGTGAAATTATCGTCTTTTGAAATGCATGCTTATGCGTCCAAAATTGTGCAATCAGGAAATCAGCTAAAATGCATAAAAATTTTTTTATTACTTATAATAAATTTTTTTGGGAATGAATATAGTATTTAAGAGAAAATTTTAATTTTGGGTTTTATACAGGGGAGCAATATCTCTGTTATCAAAATATTATCACGAAATAACCGTTGAAGATAATAACCCCAAATAAAAAAGTCAGCAAAAAACCTTTAAAGAAACTTTCAAGAAAACTGCAGGAATTTGGGACAAAAAACCCTGCATCTTCCCTTCATATTTCTGTCCGGAATACCTGCAATTTTCCTGAAGATTTTTTGTTTACTTTTTCAGGTGGAAAAAACAAACCTACGTCTTACCTGCATGCTTTTATGCAAAATACCTGCAGATAAAAAAAATCTGCAATTACAGTTAAGTTGTTCCCCCTTTTTTCATCCCCTTTCTTCTGATGTCAAAGTAAAGATTCTGATCGTGTTATCTGGATTGTCAATTATGAATTATAATTAATCAAAGCTTAATTATTAATTTAATGAATTAATTTATTTTTAATGTAACTTACTTGTACGTTGAAACTTATAATTCCGCCGAATCGGAGATCGAACCCGCGTTCCTAGAGCTGACAGGCAAGTGCGCTATCCCCTACACCCGATAGGACTTTGGAAAGGTGGTGTCAAATAATCTATTTAAGTTTTAACTTCACCCTCTAGGAGCGCCGTCTAGTGGTGTAAATATCAACTATTGCTAGAACACGTAATGTGTTTTAAAGTTAGCTTATATGAGTGACAACAGGTTACTTTTACATGTCTAAGCAATTAGACCATGCATGGACAAGCGATAGAAAGTTATTTCCAAAAAGTTTCTTTCTTTAATATTTTTATAATGCTTAATATGTTTTTAATATTTTTTTATAATGTTTAATATGATATTTCACACATAAATACAAACGAAACGATATATATATATATATGAATTTAAAAAGAATCTTTTTAAAATATTTTTTCTATTCAAAAGTAAATCAAAATTTGCATTCCGCTGAAAAGAAATATTTAATATGTTTATTACAGATTAAAATTTCTTATCATCATGTTTCATATGGAAAATGCGTAATTTTGAATCGTATGAAATTCAGTTTTTTTCGGAAAATTTTGAAAAAAAAGTTACATTTTTTTTCAAATATATCTTTTTTATATATTAAAGTCTAGTTCTCTCCCCTTCCCTCTTCTCTCTATCCAGTCCTACTTCAAGCTGCTTGAATCCGAGTTAGATACCATATTATATAAATCTGTATGAAACCCAAATAAAATTTTAAAAAAGCATTTATATGTTATGCATCAAAGCAATTTTCATTTTTCTTCAAAATACCTGAAGTAAAATCTGCTTTAAAAAATCTGCTAAGTCATTGAAGGTAAATTGAAGTCTATAAACTTGTAGAAAAAAGCCTGTATGAAACCTTCAAAAAATATGTACATTTCTGGAAAGAAACCTGCAGCTTTTATTTTCCTTTAAAATACCTGTAGAGATCTTCAAAATTCCTTGATGATAATTTAGAAGTCTTAAAAAGCCTGCAAGAAACCTTTAATAAACTGTACATTTCCTGAAGGAAACCTTCAGTTTTCATTTTCCTTTAAAATACCTGAATGGTAATTTAGAAGTCTTAAAAAGCCTGCATAAATCCTTTAATAAACTGTACATTTCCTGAAGGAAATCTGCAGTTTTTATTTTCCTTTAAAATACCTGTAGAGACCTTCAGAATACCTGGATGGTAATTTTTAAGTCTTAAAAAGCCTGCATAAATCCTCTAGTAAACTGTACATTTCCTGAAGGAAATCTGCAGTTTTTATTTTCCTTTAAAATACCTGTAGAGACCTTCAGAATACCTGAATGGTAATTTAGAAGTCTTAAAAAGCCTTCATGGGTTCAGAGGAGTAAGTTAAATTTTAATGACGTTTTCTCGAAACGATGCTTTTTCAGATTTAAACGTCTTTGAAATGTTCCAGGTGCCTTAATGTTTGAGGAAATCCCATACAATTTTTTATAAAGATTCCTGTTGTATATTAAAATAAAACTGGATATATATATATTATTTTTCGAGTTCTTTTAGATAGTTAAAAAGCAATTTTAATTCGGAAAAACACAAAATTCTTATCAAAATTCAGTGCGTACTCATGAAAATATTTCTAAAAAAGTCACTCTTTACTGGAATTAAAAAAATAATATACAGTTTTGAACCAAATATATATATTTAAATTATATTATAAAGCGGAAGATATAGGAGAAAAACTTTAAATAATTCGCCTGAAGCATTTGAAAATTTTGAAAAATTTTAAATATTTGAACTTTTAAAAAATAATATAATTATTTTAAAAGAGTTTTTTTAAAGGTATTTGACGTATTAATACTCTAAGATACGTGCATAAAAAATTTCATAAATATAAGTCAGTAATTTCTAATTGAGTCCACTGGCCCCTTGAAAACATAAGACAAAATTTTTGAGACACACTTGATTTAATTAAAATCCAAAATTGAATGCCAAGACAATCGGAAAATACAGATTTTTCTTTTCTAAACAGAATTTATGAATCTCTTTGCAATCTTTGTGTTTTTAAAGGCGTTAAAAGGACGGAATAATGCAATAAAAATAAACATTTGCTTTCTTTATTTATATCCAGTGATAGGAATTACATTTTGTTATATCGTCTCTTAACAAGAAATACCACCCATCTCAATTTTTTTAAATTTCAAAGAGGATGAAAATACTCAATTTTCGCAACTAATAACGAATATTTATGAATTTTTTTAACATTTTAATATAAATACGAGAGCGCATGTTCCTACCAGATGTAAAAAAAAATTCAGAAATATTCGTTATTAGTTTCGAAAAATTGAGTATTTTCATCCTCTTTGAAATTTCCAAAAATTGAGATAGGTGGTATTGTTTGTTAAGAGATGATACATTCTGTGTTAATGCAAGAACAAACAAACATCTATATATGGTTACTATCAAAGGGTTGTTGAAAGAAATGTCCTCTTATTATCATTACGTGTTCTTCAATTATTTGAAAATTGCTGAAGTTTTAAATTTTTTAAATTTACAGTTATATTATTATTGTCTGAAATTATAAGCACATCAATGCATTAAACGGTTATTGAATCTCATTAAAAAGTAGACCCATACCATTTTATTGTACGTCTAATTTAAGTAGTTTATCGTATTTTGAATCAAGTTTAGATAGTTCGTAATTTTGGAGAGGACCCTTAAATGACGTACTAAAGAGATTTTATTAAATTTTGTACTTATATAACACGTATAAAAGCCATATCAATGGTTTATTGTAGCAACTAATGGATATACAAAGCGTCAGATGTATTTTTACACAGCTGCAGCAAAAATATTTTTTCTGCAATTCTTCCTATATGTTCTTCATTCCTTCGTATGATAACTAATTTAATTAACTAACCGCAAAAATTGCTTTGTATCTTTCATACATTCAACTGCATCCGCTCTGAACGATTTCCTGCAATTGTCACTTACACGAAAGCAAGCGTTTTACATAGCTCGACTGACTTCAGATTTTCCAAATGCAACTCATAATCGCAGTTAGTTTTCTTCATTGAAGACAGCAATCAAAATATGGAAAAATTGAGGCTGTGTTGACTGAACACTTTCTCGTACTTGACATGGACTTCTTCCTTTCTGTACAACCTGGCGATACCATTTCCACTTTGAAAACCTAATTTATCCATCATTTTCATGGCAAGTAGATTGCAGTCTATTGCCATCATTATGATACCTTCAACTTCACCAATAGGGAAAGCTTTAAGAAGTTCATACAGAATTCTCTCCGCAATTTCCGCACTATCCGCATACAGGGGACCGACAATAGCACCATTTTTAATGTTTTTCCTTATGTTACCATACCCGCAAATTTCGTCACTATCTGCTTTCGTAGCAACTATGGTAGCCGAATCTTTTTGGTTGCACAGTAGTGGTACCAAGTTGCCTCTACTAAATCCGCACACATCTGCGTCATAGCAGATGACATTGTTCAAGGTGTCGTTGTCTTTAAGTGTCAGTCGTTGCACATTAATATCTAGATCATTGGCGGCAAATAGTGCCATGTCCATGGACTTAGTGTTCGCCACTACTGAACACCAGCTGGTTTGAACGAGAAACCCTGACCGATCTCGATAGTTTTCCAGCTGCTCAGGAACTGGGTTGACTCCGGCATTGCGTTCGCCTACCCTCTTCATGACAGCATTCCAAATTTTTCTTCCGATGCCATGTCTCCGATACGCGGATTTCACGACATATAGGCCAATAAACGCCAGGTCTTCGTTTTGCAGCACACCCGCACACGCTCCTAATACCAGACCTGAAATAAAAAGCAATAATAAGTAACAAGTTCAACTACATTGTATTAAAATTTAAAAGAAACATTTTTCAGACCTGAACAGACCTGAAAGAAAAAGTAATAATAAATAACAAGTTCAACTACATTGTA
>BGPR01051860.1:0-10733 GCA_013235015.1 Araneus ventricosus
CATACCATAGAACATCTTTTCCGCATAGGTAGGTTTTGAAATTCTGAAAAAAAACATTCGATCCACCCTAGAACATGTCTTGGCAGTGATTGGTTGCATAAATATTGGGAATGCGTCCTGTGATTCGCTTTTCTGTGGGCAAGAAGCTGTACTGCACATAAATATATCGGCTTTTGCACGAAGTGTATGTGAAAATGTAATATCGCTTTAAGCTATCTCAAAGTGGCGCAACGTGTTCCAGAACGGACGCACCGATGTTGATGACGCTTACTGCGATGGAAACCATCAATTTTGAAAAATTCTGAGGTCAGTGTTTGTGTGAATGGACGCATTCTTGCAAACAAACACGTAACAGTAGACGAAATCACAGGTGAACTAGATATTTCACGCAGAATTATGCATAAGATGATTCTAGAGCATCCGCGAATTCAGTAAAGTTTGTGTTTAACT
Organism: Araneus ventricosus; assembly: GCA_013235015.1. Taxonomy (NCBI): domain Eukaryota; kingdom Metazoa; phylum Arthropoda; class Arachnida; order Araneae; family Araneidae; genus Araneus; species Araneus ventricosus. The sequence goes on from BGPR01051860.1 coordinate 451, forward strand.
CTTTCTAAGGCTTTGGGAAGTATACTTCCCACCAAATTCATTAATTTTAAAATGAAATTTTCATGGTTGGCATAAGTTCTCGCCAAATTCGTGAATTAAATGAAAACCTCCCAGCTAAAAGAAATCTGCAATAAATCTTTAAAAAAATCTGCAGAAAATATGAAGGTATTTGGAACATGTTTTCTTCAGAATTTCTGCTGAAAAAAATGTAGAATATCAGGAGAAAACTATGTTCCAAATACCTTCAAATATTCTGCAGTCAACTTGTTACTGCAGTTGACTTGACAATTAATTATTAATTAATTTAATTAATTAGCAAAACTTAATGTAATCCAGTAAACTAAATGAATTTCTTTTCTTAAATTAATCTTAATGAGAGAATTAATCTTAATCTCAATCCCAAAGTAATTTTATTATACAACTACTAGAAAAAATGTATCTTTAAAGGATTAACCCAAAAATGATTTCTGGACTTTGGATAGGAATTCTTTGTAGTCGATGCGGAAAAAATATGCCACGCCTCGACAAAGTTTTAAATAAAGAAGGTTATTAAGTCGAAACTAGCTTTTGTATGGAACTTTAGTATACATACAACGTTATTTTGAAAATTCGATTTTGCTTTGTTTTCTCAAGCAGTGCAACAAACATTTTGAGTAATCTTTGTATTAATTATTTTAATGAGATATTACTAAGGCACAATGCATGCAAAATCAATAATTTCTCTTTGACCAAATATATACACGAATCTGACCACAAATTGTATCTAGGTAAGACGCCCAAAATAACTATATTTGGGATCCAGCTGCTACCTGTTTAACTTGATATTTACTTACTTCCGGATAGTTCATATTGTGCATTTATTGAATTTGTATCAACAATGATAAATTAGATTATTCATAAGTAGAATTATTTCCTATTTACCTACTGAAGAACCCTGTTTGATTTTTAATGTTTGCGCTTCGAATTTACTAACGATTACGGTACTTGGTGTTGTCTTTTGAAAGAAGACTATTTTAAACAATTGAAAACTGGAAATTCATGTCTCTCATTGTAAGAAATTTGTTTCTTTCGTATCTTTGTCTGAAAAGGAGAATTTCAATTACATTGTACAATATATTCTGACTCTACTGGGGAGAAAAAATAAATTTGGGCACCGTTTCATTTCAAAACGCTTGCTTTGATAATGGAGCGATATAGATTCGCTTATTTTGCATTATTTTAACCGAAGAAACATGAAAATGATAATAGAATTCCTCACAGTTTGGGTTGACTCTGAATCCAATGAAGCATTTTCGTCTTGATCGCCTCCAAAAATAAGCTACCTCGGTATAAAATAAAACGGATTGGAAAAACAATCGCGATGCAATTTTAAAAACTTATTTTCCGGCTTTCAAATCAATTCAGGAAGAATTGCAATTTTCTTAGCTCTTTGATGGATCTTTATTTGATACCGGCTTCGATAGTGCCTCTTCTGCAAAAACACACGGTTTCATCTAGGAATGACCTTCCTGATGAACGGATTGTTAAAAAGTTCGCCCAAAAAAATGGCCAAAAAATAAAGAAAAACTTTAAGAAACAAAAAGTTGAGAAAGCGCAAGAAAACAAGATATGGCCAGAATTCCAGAGACAATGTTTTCAGGCGTTTCTGAGGAAACTTGACACAGCACTGATTTTCTCACATTTTCCGGCTACGGTGGAATTTTCAATTTGGTTTTCATTTTCAACTCCTGAAGATTTGCGTAAAATCTGTCTCCTTTTTTTGCACTTTGTTTATCTTTTCTTCGATTCTGCCGCCGTTCAAGAGTGAAAGGTTTCGTGGATAAGAAAGTGGCGATCCCAGAGCTTGGTATTTGCGAATTATTTTTTTCTAAACTGATTTTCATGGATTCCATCTTACAACAGATTTATTTATTGTTTAATTTTCTTATCTCTTTCAAAATAAGTATTTGATATTTATTTATAAGATCGTAGAAATCGGGAGGTGAAATAAGGATGAGATATTCTTGGGCCTTTTAGAAGCATATTGGAAAATCAAGAAGACGTCATTAGAAACTTAAAAGTGGTTGTAATACCATGAAGTGTTTCTGTTGTAGATTTCCTTTTGTTTAGAATAGTTTATAAGATTGTACAAATCGGGAGGTAAAAAAGGGATGAGATATTCTTGGGACTCTTAGAATTATATTGGAAAAGTAAGAAGACGTCATTAGAAGCTTAAAAATGGTTGTAATACCATGAAGTGTTTCTGTTGTAGATTTCCTTTTGTTTAGAATGAAAAACGTTTTTTCATATATATTATAAGGAAATCTTATATCACCCATAATCACTCACTCCTTTCATAGAGAAATTTGTATCTTTGGAGATAAGATATTTGCTTATTCAAAAATTCTTCATTTTCATCCTGGTTCAAATCCCAAGTAATAGCAATAGAACAGTGTGGATTAAATTAATAAACACCTTTATTTTATTATAAATAGAGAAACGTGAAAATATTAGATGACTTAATTTGCTTCAATTTAAATTAATTTGTGGTACACCTATTTTTATTCTAATTACTGAATAATTGCACGACCTAAAGCCTCTAAAAATCTATGAGACTTAAATAAGTATTCTAACTCTTTAATGCATAAATGAACAATCATAAATTATGCTCCTGTCATCATTAGAGATTCATTCGTTATTATAGCTGTCATCATTATGAGCTCTTATTACACTCCACTAACTTTCATCTGAAAGATATTACTTTTCTATAAAACATTCTTAATAATTTTATTAATTATTTTCCCTTGTGTTTGAATCACCTCTCTACTCAACACTGAAAAGCGTTTACAGCATTCCTAAAGTCTATTTTTTGTATATATCATAAGCCAATATATTTCATTTAATAACAAGATGATAATATACTATTTTTTAATGTTTTTATCTAAAAGAAGATTTTCTTGATTGCATTAATTAAAAATAGTATATTTTTAAATATCGATTTGTTATATTGGGTAAGAAATGATTTGTGTCTTAATTTGTCATAAGTCCATATTCTGGATTATAAATAAAAACTAAGAAAGTCTCTTTATGTAACTTTCAACAGACTCAAGCCCAAATCAAGTTCTGCTTCGTTAGAAATTTAATATTTGAATTTTAGTTTTATTGTCCTTCCATGTTATGAGAATTATATAGTAACAGAGAAATATTGATGCGTTTTAATTATATAATTTATTTTTCCACAGGGAATATTTTCATCAATACAATTTAATGATGCATTGTTTTCGTATATAAAACTTTAGAAATTCGAATAGAGGAGAAATTAAATCTATTATATTTGCAGTAAAGACTATGAATTTAAAAGACAGTCGCAGAGAGCTGACTGCAGCACGCAACGATAAAAGGCTACGATATAAAATGGAACGTGCTAAATATATTGCTCAAGTAAGGAAGGCCAGAACAACTAGTTGGAAAGAAGAATGTAATAAAGCTTCTAATCCGTTTGGAAAATAATATAAAATAGCCTTTTAAAAAGCTATCTCACCCTCTTGAATAGTAGCTCTATCAAATAAAAATCAAACTCGTTACCATTTATCAATAGCAAAAGATATTCTTGAAGAACTACCCTGTCCCAGTTGTTCCACTGGATTCTAGCCCTCAAATTATAGGAACAAATAATGATGAACCGTTTACTGAAGAGGATATTAATTCCGTTGTTTCAAAATTACCTAATGGTAACGCACCTGCCTACTATGGCATTGATAACATCGTAGACAAAAATATTCATAAGAAATTCACATTTTTTTCACTGTATTTTTCAATAAATGTCTTGAAATAGGACTTTACCCAGATCCATTCAAAATAAGCAGTATTATTTTATTTCAAAAACCGGGAAAATATTAGAAGAAATTTCACCCTTCAAGAAATTTCAGCTTATAGGCCAATTGAACTTCTACCAACGATAGGGAAGCTTTCAGAAAAATTAATGACTCAATACCTGACTTTCTTCCTAGAATACAATAATAAAATAAACAAATTTTAATTTTGTTTTAGAGAAGGCAGATCAGTGAATCTGGCATTGCATACCTAATACGACACGTGCATCTAAAATACGACAATACAGAATTACTCATAAACATGTGCTGGTGTTATCAATTGATATCAAAGGTGCTTTTAATAACAGTTATAATTAAAAAAATTAACGAAATTTAAATTAAGAATTAATAGAAATTAAATTAAAAATTAATAAAAATTCTTTTGCAAAACTTCATTTGCATTCTTTCGCGCAAAAAAGATGTATTGTTGTCATTTTTATTAATGTTTACTTTTTCTATATTTTTTAACTTAATTTTTGAAGTTCTAATTTTGTGCTTTTGATAACATTCAGTACAATTCAATACTACAGTACCTTAAAATCACTGATTGCTCACAAAATATTTGTAATATTTTTTGTTAGTCTCCTTACTAAACAGAAAAATTATAACGAAAACTACAGACGGAATTGCGGTCAGAGAATAGAAGCAAAGGCGTCCTCAGGGGTCCTGTAGTGGACCCGCACTCTGGAACCTTGTTGCTTAAGAATTGTTCTCCCAACAATGACTTTATAATGTGCATATCCAAGCCTACGCTGATGACTTTATTATTGTCCTCGCTTCAAATTCAAAAATATGTATCAAAAATTTAACCAATGAATGCATTCTGCAATTTAATAACTGGACTACTAAAACAAATTAACATTCTCGGAAGAAAAAACTAAGTATATGTTATATAGTACGATGGTAACTGTCCCAAAAGATATTAAATAGAATACACCAAGAATAAAAAGAACGCATGCAATCAAATATCTTCGAGTTTAAATAGATGATAAACTTAATTGGAAAAATCACCTTTACAACCAGACCAATAAAGCTATTCAGTATCTCCAAAATGTTGATGAAATAGCAGGTAAGTCTTGGAGTATTTCCATGAGAAACGGACGAATCTAGAAGGACTGTTTTCAAAAGAATGCTCGCAGATGACTTATCAGTTTGGTGTATTCATTCAACTGTGCGTATGGCAAGGAAACTATCAAAATTCAGAAAAGCTCCCTTCTTAATATTTCAGGTGCCTACAGTACAACAGCCACAGCGAATTTCAAAGTCATTCTTGGAACAGCTCCGTTAAATCTTCAATTACAGCTTGAATGTAGATTCACCAATATTTTCAGACTTAATCAACCTTCATCAATAGAGGATTTCCCACATCGAGATGAAATTGAAGTTAAAGTTTCTGTTTGGGCATTTCATCCAGCGAAACATCCTAAAAAGTCTCAAATTTCGTTGGAAAATGGAGGAAAAAGCAACAATTTAATTAACATTTATTTTGATGCTTCAAAAATTGAATTTGGAGTTGGCTGTGCTTTCTGCGTCTTAGAAAGTCAAAATATCACTCACAGTCGGTCAGCAAGATTGTCGAAAAAAATACTGTGTTTTAAGCAGAATTAATTGCATTATGAGAATCAGTTAATTTTGCAAAGAATTTAAATACAGATCAAGACATAAAAATTCATGTGGACAACAGAGCAAACATCCAAGAAGTGTCAAATCTTATAACGCAAATAAAATAGCCCCAGAAATATAACAAAATTAGCCCCAGAAGAATCGAAAATTCTTCTAGATCATTCCAACATAGAAATTATCTGGATAAAGGCGCATATTGTTTGCAAAAGTAATGAGATATCCGATAGTTTGGTCAAACAAGCAACAGGAAATGGCATTCAATACACAAATATTCAACTCCCAAGATGTTTCATCAAATGATTCTTAAAATCTCTTATACTTGACAAATGTCAAAATGAATGGACTGAAGTGTCACTGGAAGATATATTTATAATCTAATTCCAAGAGTCAAAATGCGTGTGGAACCATGGAAAAGAGAGGAAATAATCTTTAATGGACATGGTTCGTTTCCTACTTATCTCCACAGATTTAATTTAATACCTTCATAGTATTTTAACTGTGTATAGGCATAGGAAGTAAGTTACTTTATGCATCTGAATGTCCATTAAAAGAATCTTGGCATCTAAGGAAACCTGCGTCCATCTTATTCATGTTGGTTACACCAAGTTGCTAGTAATCAACAGTCAAGAAATAAAATTTACAATATTGTTAGGTTTATGCTTGCCAAATGAATAGAGGCTTGCCAGCTCTTCAGTCCATATCCTTAAAAATCAGATATGCCAACTGATCTCTCCTACTTCGTCCTTGCATTGAATACGAAGTTCAGTCATAAAAAAAACCGCCAAGGAAGTCTTTCTAGTGATACCATGGACTCTTCTACTGATAGTGTCTCCTCTAGCCATACTATGGATATTTTTGCTATTATTTTAGTTTCCGTGTTTAAGTTATTTAATTTATTTTAGATTTTTTCTTTAGGTTGCTAACGTGCTTTTAAATTTTTTTCTGATATGCTTCCACTTCATGTCCATCTAAGCCGATTACAAGAAATCATTATGATTCTAGAAAGGGAACATGAAAGTGGTGTTATATATATTTAGTATATAATTCCAATATGTGCTGTGCTTACTGATAATCAATGATAAAAAGTAAGTATAGAAGTATCAGTGGTCAATTTTTATGTCCCACGTTTTTGATTAAGAAAATATCTCTGACATGCAAAATATAGTGTAAATAGTCGTTGTGTAATTCAGCAAGGATTTAGAATTATCTTTAAGGATATCGCCTTAAAGATTGTTTACCATTTCAATAATTCATTAGAAAAGAAGTTTTATCCTGTGAAGTAAAAAAAAACGTAAGCTTCTTCCGGCATTGAACTAACTAGATTTATAAAACATTTATTGTAACAAAAACGTAGTGTTATAAATCACAAAATCAAGATTTAGATGGTTTGTTGTAAACATTAACATTCTAAAACAGCAAATAACTTTTATTTTTCACCCAAAATAATTCCATATCAATAGGCATTAAATCCAAATGACGTTTGCTCTTTATTAAAATAATGGCGGCATTTGGCATTTTGTACTAAATCCTTAAATCCTTCGAACACAAACAGTGGACAGGCTTTAATCTGAAAATTCTTTACCCAACTCGTGTGGTAGGTTAGTTATTGAATATGCATGAAAAGAAAATAAACATATTTATTTATTCGATTGCTTGCGTAGGTGTATATAATAGTCGGATTCGACTATTCCAAAACATCTTTAAAAGGTGGAATCTTTTAAAGGTGGAATCCTTTAAAAGGTTTAGTACTTCACTACATACTTCTTGGATGAGTGACTTTTCATTTTGAAAAAGGATTATTAATTTAAGTTTTGCTGATATTATTGATTCTAAGTACATATATATGCCAAAATAATCTCAAGACAAAACAAGGGTTATTAGTTACGTATTCCATTGGTACATCATGGTTGGAGCTTTGCATCTTATCCGATATGGCTCAACATTATGGATTGAAATAATACTTATTCTCAATTTAGTATACGTAGTAAAGACTCATCAGCTGCTGTCTTAGATAAAAATTAATCTCTTATAAGCGCTTTTTGAAAGAATATATTGAAGACTTCAAAATTGAATCTGCTTTTAGGAATGTTTCTGTATCGTTTCTATTTTATGATGTTTTACCATTATGCAAACCTGAAAGTCAGCTCAACATTGAAACAAAGCCCATTTGCGTGGAAACGACCTAATCAGAACGTCGACACTAATCAGAAAGTTTGATATTTGTGACTCAGTATATTCCTGTGTGTTCTAGAGAAAACTTATATTTTGTTTCCATCTAACACTATATAATTGTGCAATTATACCATGACCATCATTCTGCTAAGAAAGTTGCAGATCTCCTGCTATGGTTTTCTAATGCATAAATGTGTTTTCTTGTTAAGTTCTAAGCAATTAATAATGTTATATTGTGAGCTATAAGTGATGGTGTTTTTTCCCTTCTTCTTCTCCTTGGTGCAAGATTGTCGCATCCACAAGTGCCTACGTGCAGAAGGAGAGTTAAGGGTGATTTTCTCCCTCTTCACGAGCGGGGGAGGGTATAAGGTCACTCTAAAATAACGGCTGGCAACAAGTGTAACCAATCAGGCGTTGTTTTTTCTATGACGCAAGGCCAGGATGCAGAGAGGGTAAACAATATAACGAATAAAAAATTACTTTTGCAAGTTTAAAGTACTTACGGCCTTTTCTTAATAGTAATTGGAACGAAAGTAAAACTTTTAGGAGTCATGATGAGTTTTAAACACATCATAAATACGAATTGGACAGATATAAAGATTTTTGCCACATTGCAAGGAATATCATCTATAAAATTTATCTACTAAGTGACACAAAATTATGGAACTATATTTCTACCATTTAATAAGCATATAAGCCAAAATTTGTTTTCCAAGGTAAGCAACTACTAAAGAAGTGAATAGAAATGATTCGTTTAAACAGCAAAATTAGCAGTGGAAATGTAATGAACTTTCAAATAATGATATATAATGATGCTAAAATTTTTTTAAATAATGTATCTGATTCCTCTTTGAACTAAAACTATAAAAACAGAATACACAAAATGGGAATATAATGAATAAGAGTAAAATGAGAATTAGGAGAATTATCTCTGGCAGATGAAAAGAAGTAAAGAAATTAAGCGAAACAAGAAACCAAGCAAAGTAAGTTTGAAATAATTAAAGAGAAGAAGAAGAATACTTAGAAAGATGGATTCTACTATAACGATTTTTATTCTGTAAATTAAAAGACTTCTGCTTCGTCTGAATGTTTTCTGAAAATTAGAAATATATACATTTAATTGATTATATATTATTTTATTGACTATATATATGAAAGATCAGGCTTTATAAAAGGAGAAAAGGCAGTCCATTGTCATCAAGGAAAAGACGAAATTTGTCCAAATCTTCATTTACTTAGGCATCAGGTTTTATTTCTTCATAATTAAAACATTTAATTTGTTTGCAGCTCCATGACCAGAATTTAGAAGTTTACGCCTGAGTGGCGAGCTGTTGTTGAAAGCTTACATGCTGGCGTGAAAAAGGGCAGAAATGAATGCGCAGAACGCTTAAGTACCCAGAATAGGGAATTCCCCTTGAAACTCGTGATTTGAAAAGAAAGTTGTAGTGCGTTAATTATGTTGAAAGTAGAAGTATTTAAAATGAGGTGTCGTTAAGATTATTTAGGAAAGTTAAAAAATTAAATTATCACATATATATATCTGTATGAATCTATCTATATATAAATATAGGCATTTTCTTCTAAGCGATTACAAATTAATGTATTCGACACATTAGTTTGTTTTACGAAGAATTTTATAAACTTCACTTCTTTGATATTATTAAAGAAATTTAAGGAGTTTTCATGGAATTATAATTCGGAGTATTTTGATTTGTAATGTTTTTTCATTACCAAAAATCATTTGTTATTTACAAAATTCATTACTGTAAGTTTTAGTTTTGTAATACTCGTTTCAAAAAGCTTCGAAATAAAATAAATAGATAAATAAAATCATGAACAAAGAAGAAAAACTCCATCGTTCTTATCATTTAACATTATTCATTACTTTTTGTGTAATAAAGGTGAAGAGTGAATATATTTTTCTGAGTTCAACAGCTTTTTGAACTGAAGCTGTTTAATAAAAGAACCAGCATTTTTGCTCCATAAATTTAGCTAACTCATTAACCCGTTAACACCCACCATCCTAGTTATTAGACAGTTACAGTTCACTTCCGTAGTGGAACCGAATGCATTCCATCGTTTCTTTTTTGATTTCTTTATTATGTTCATATGTATTTCCAATAACTCCAAAACAGTTTTCAATAGGTATATACCACCACTTAGCAAGATTTTCAAGTCGAAATAACATCGTTTTGAAATTTTTAGATTTTTTTCATTTATTTTTGATGTAATGCAAGGAGTTATAAAGTTAGTTTTAGACATTTTACAATTTTAAAACTATTTAATCCTCTAAGCGTTTTAAACGTATTTTTCTGTTTCTGATATTGAGTTCAAAAGCAGTATTCATGTTCGTATGTATAATTTCTTAAACTAACATGGATAAAATATTCTTAAGATTTCTAAGACTTTATTAAAAGCAATAAAGATTTAATTATTCACATTGAAAGCAAATTTTTAAGTCTTTAAAGGTAGCACATGAAAATAGCTAGCAGCTCAGAGGGTTAATATTGAGGTAAAAATATGTTTTTAAACTAATTTTTCTATTTTTTAAAGAACAATTCTCAAAAAAATAAAAGAAAGATATAAAAGCAATAAGATTTTTTCTACGAATTTTATTTTACCACAGAGTAAGATCAG
>BGPR01051861.1:0-10733 GCA_013235015.1 Araneus ventricosus
ACCCTTGATGACATCTAGATGTCATAACCTTTCAAATGAAAAAAAAATTTGTCGAAATACGTCGGGTGGTTGGGGCTGGGGAATTTCTACAAGGTTTAATAATTTGGTAGAAACCTTCACCGAGTCCACCAGCCTGAACCACTGAACCAATTTTTTTTTCATTTGAAAGGTTATAACCTCTAGATATGTTATCAAATGTCTCCTGCCCCCCATTTTCGAACAAAATCGAAAAACCACTTCTCCTCTGTACATTGTCTATGGGTAAACCTTCTAGAAATCCCCCAGCCCCAACCACCCTATGGATTTCAACAATCTTTTTTCATTTGAATGGTTATGATGTCTAGATACGTCATCAAGAGTCACCTTTCCCCCCAATTTTTGAATGAAATCGAAAAAACATATGGAGAATGTATGGTAGAGAAATGTTTTTTCGATTTCGTTCCAAAATGGGGGGTGGTGGGGTAAAGGTGGCCCTTGATGACATCTAGATGTGATAACCTTTCAAATGAAAAAAAAACAAAAAATGTCGAAATACATTGGGTGGTTGGGGCTGGGGAATTTCTACAAGGTTTAGTCATAGACAATGTACAGAGGAGAAGAGTTTTTTTGATTTCGTTCAAAAATGGAGGGTGGTGGTGAAAAGACAATCCCTGATGACATATTTAGACATCATAACCTTTCAAATGAAAAAAATAAAAAAATGTCAAAATCCGTCAAGTGGTTGGGGCTGGTGAACTGTCTGAAATTTTAACTATACTATTTTGAATATATAGATCCCAACGGTTGAATCAAAATGGTGTGTCAAAAATACTGTAAAATACCTATTGCAGGTAGTGGAAACTGTTTATTTAGGACGATATCATTCTATATTTATGGATCTGAAGACTTTCATATCGAAATTCATGAAAAAGTTATACAAAACATTACAACCAGATGAGGTTTATTGAAAGGTTTTACAATTTTAAAGGAATCTGTTGTCTACAAAGAATATGAAATCTACTATCGTTTTATGGTCTGTTCCACTGATCTTCATGCAGTATTTAAAACTGAAAAAAGTAGTAGCTGAGAGCCTTGAAGCAGCAAGGTGGCAGGGGCAGTGATGAGCAAAGTGGGTGCTGGCCGCGAACACGCCCGGAGGGCGGCGAGAGAGGCTAGTAGTATTTTAATCAACCTACATAAATTGTATGTGCAAAAACATTTATTATTTTGTTTCTATTGGAGAGAAACAGAAATTCTGCTTACTGAAATACCAATATCTTTCTAAATCTTACTAGTATTGAACTGGAATTTTTATATAAGCCAAATTGTAAAAGAAAAATTTTGGTACATCTCGCACATGTGCAGTAAAAAATAATTTAATACAAATATTCATATTTTCTCCAATATTCAAAGTATTTACTTCAAATTTTAATACAATGCTTCTCCAACATATTTTTGGGTATCTGTAAGTATCGTGCAATTTGGTTGAAAACTATTCATGTTATAAGGGCGGAAAAAAAAAAAAAAAAATGCCGGAAAAAATTTTGGGATTCTTTAAGAAAGACTTATCATCTTCATCAATTTCTGGTCGGCCCCCTAAATGCTCCCATGACCAAATCTTCACTGTAAAATGTGAGTTCAAGTCTATTCATCACAATATCGAAGTTCACGTGCAGTTCCTCCAGCCTTTCTGGAGAAATTCAATAAAATGTGTAAATCCGAAAGAGTCCAGATACTTTTGATCATGTAACGTACTTATGTAACAACAATGCTGATTCTGGGGACTTCCAGGGCTCATCACTAACACTATCACAGTTGACTGTTGTTTACTTTAGCAATTCTTGTAAATATAAAATATTTCCTGTAAATATTTGTGATTGATACCACTTTTTATTTTATAGCATTTATTGCATTTCTGCATTCGTATTTCAGTGTGAAATGCATTATAAAAATTGTTACTTTGCTATGTTCTATCAATCTTTCCTATTAGACCCTGTATAATATGATACAATCAGCCCACTATACAGATTTTCATAAAAGAATGTATTAAAATTGAAAAACAATGAAAAATATTCTAAAGGTTTTTTTTTTCTTCTTTACCTAAAGAAGGCTGATTTAAACAAGGCACTATTATTTCATCAATAACAGGTTTTGTATATGTTTCTGAGAATTTCAGTACAGTTGCCAAGAGAGTTCTTGAGCTGTTTTGCTTTACTCGGAAAACCTAAAATAAAGTTTTTGAAATTAAGGGAAGCAACAAACACTTATGCATGAATAAAAAGTACTCATTTAAAGCAATTCTGATGGGTTTTGACAGCTAATCTAATTGAATATATCTGTTTTTAGCAACAATTTTTTTTCAATAAGGTAACAGTTTGATTTGTGATACTCTTAAAAAATAGATGAAGTATAGCATTTAAAAATTTAATGCGTCCTCTTCATTCTTATATCTTACAATGAATTTTCCAATTTTAGATTATTAATATCAAAAAAATTTATGTTTTTAGATGCATTTAACTATTTTTAGGATATGCTATTTTTTTTTATTAAAAGCATGCATCTTTTCTTATTTTGGCTTTAATAATTAATATTTAATTTTTTGCATGACTTCAGAACCCCTATAAATTACTTACAGTCCCATAATGGATGAATACTCATGAGAGTCATAAGGGTAAATATTCCACAAAAAAAGAGTAAATTACAATACAGTAAAAGCTTAACTAACCGGCATGCTCGGGAAACGCCGATTTCCGGATACCTGAAAAGTCCGGATAATTGAGTGTGACGGGAAAAGGGAGGGGGGGGGGGAGTAGCCTTTTTTTAAAGATTTTTTCGGCCAAATAATTTATTTTTGTCATTTTGAAATGCGCATTAAATATAATATGAAAATACTTCTGTATCTTCCATAACATTGTATTTACAAAACATATGAAGATTTTAATTTAACATTGATGATAAAAAAAAGTATGATCTGTAGCCGAATTTTTACCGTAAATGTATACATTGTGAAAATATAAACATATAAAAATAGCCGACGGAGCTGAAAAATATTGTACTCAGCAAGCATAATAAAACTCTTTTAAGTGATCATAAACAAATACCAGATAGAATATCAAAATTAATTATCTTTTAAAAAATCGCAAGGGTTATTGCGCAATACGTGCGCCTCCAATTCTCCCGCACGTGACATTACGTAATCGGAATCAATATCTGCCGGTATTCAGAGAGTAAATAAATACAGGAAAAGAAAGAGACTTTCCAATCTGGTGTAAACCCCCCCCCATGAGCTTCCTTTACCTTTTTTATTTATGGTTGTCGATTTCGTTTTTAGGTCTCGTTTTCCAGCAAAGTTGAGGACCTTTTATTTTTTTGGTTCTCACTTTTGCTTTTGAACCCCTCCCCCCTCATAAAACAAGTCTGTGAACAAGTCTTCTCCCCTCCATGCAGAGCGGACATTGCATTCCAGAAATAAATTGTCTGCGTGCGGCGCCGGCCCGAACAAAAGCGGGGCCTGGTGCAAAGTTGATTTGCAGGGCCTTGAAATTGATTTCGTAAAACAAAATATTTTATTACATTGGGATTTTATAATTAGGATTGTTTTCACGGATGTCATACGGTGTAATTTGAGTTTCGCGATTTTGATTTTTTTAATAACTGTTAATTATATATTTCATCAGTTTGGTGGACATTTTCGGTTTTTAAAAATTCTGCAAGGGAATTCCTCCTGTTTTCAGCAATTTTCTTTCTTTTTTTAATTTATCAGTTCCACACATGTGTTTCCTTACAGCATCTCTGTTTCTAGTCATATTCCGAAATTGTCCAAAAATAATATAAAAAATTAAGATCAATTTTTTAGTAGTATGATTACAACAAACAACAATGAATATTATTTAATAATTTTCAGTAATATATTATATTAAGCATTTGTCTTCCCTTTAAATACAAATATTTTATTTATTTCCCCACCAAACGTGTGATGTACTATCATCCGTTACAAGCAAGCATAATGAAACACATTGTTTTTACTTTTCTTACTCTGTTTTGGCTATGTAGTGACATTCAAAGCCCCCCAACCTTGCCTTTGATCGGTCGACGTGAAATGTGCACATATCGCGTGATTATATTCAAATGCATGTATATTTTGATTAAAATGAAAAAATAGAATGCATTTTTAATTTGTAAAATCAGTCAGCTGCGCGGGGCCTAGTGCGGTCGCACCACCCTCCGGCCGGCCCTGTCCGCGCGAATGGAACGGCGCACGCATACTAAATTTTGGCGCACGGATGTAAAATTTTTAGAAAAACTCATTTTCTAATTTTTCGGGTTAGTTGAGCTTTCCGTATACTTGAATGCCGGATAATCGAGAATTTACTGTAACTGAATTTCTAATAGAAAAATAAAAACATGCACAAATTTCTATTTTCAATACATTTCACTCGCACATAAAAAAACAGCTCTTAAATAACTTATTCTTAAACTTGTCAATTTAACCCAGCATCAATAATAAATTTTATCTGGAATGTTAAGTAATTTCATTTTGTTCTGATCCATCATAAATTTTCTCAGCGATAAGTCTTTGAGATATCAATAACACTATTCATGCTGCTGCAGTCTCACTCCAGAGAAAGACCACAAATCTTTATTTTATTAGAAATAACTACAGTTGTTTTTTCTTAATCTCCCTTTTAAATGCGGCAACATTCCTTCCTGGCTTTTCACAGGATCAAAAATTTTCCCAATTTGTAGTTATTCCATTCGTATTTGTAGTATTCACATGGTCAAAAACATGTTTTTGCTAGTTATTTCATTGAGTTTTTTTTTATTAAATTGTCGAAAGTATTGTAGTATTATTTACGATTCTTTTTGTCAGGTGAGTAAAGTCTGTAAAATTAAAGTGTTTTGGTTTACATAAGCCATAAGGGTTGACATTCGTCACGACAATACAAAATTTTTTATACCTTAGCACCCCCACACCCAAATCCTGTATTCGCCACTGTCATGCTGTATTGTTATCTGTTAACATCCTATAGCAGATTTGCAGTACATTCACCAGAATCTACACTTTTTACAAATTTCTCATTAATGTAATATGGATGTGTATTTATAAATCAATCCTATCTACTAATCAGCATGGTTTGTAAAACGAACTTAACAGCGCTGGATATTCCAACACTCAAGCAAAAGTTACCAATTCTGAAAATTTGGATTTTGAGATAAAATTGGTAAAACTTGTTAACCAGATTCATTGCTGATTGCACCATTGCTGAACAACAGAGATGTCCAAATTTCACTGTAGGTATTTATATTGTCAAGTAGAAGTCACTAAGTCTTTTAGTGATCTTTTTAGCTAATTTATTATCGATGAGCATGAGTCATTAAAAGCACTTAGTCATTTATTAGTGATAATCACTGATGGGAATAGTATGATAATTGCTTTCCATGTAAAAAGGGTTGATTTATTAATTAAATTTTGGGGTTATTGATGCAAAAACCAAATCTGGGTATGCATGTAAAAAGGGAGTGATACTACAAGAGATACATAGTACAAATCCCTCCCAAGCTAAAAAAAAAAAAACTCTGAGAATCTCAATCTGGAACCAAACCAGGAAAGAGATTCAGAAAATGAAGTTGATTTGTCCAGAAATATAATGAACTACACTAAATAAATGTCTACTATTGCAATAATCATTTGTTACAATGACATGATCAACACATTATGAAGTGAATAGTAAAGGCAACCTTAAAGTAAATACCCAATACAATGTAATGTGAATTATAAATAATATATTTTTATGTGCAAACATTTGCATGAATAACTTGTACTTATAAAATAAATCAAACTGATGCTGCAAACAAATGAGTTAAATTAAATAATCAATACTGATTCAAAAGATGTCACAGAAGCAGGTAAAAGTCATTAAGTCTATGAAAAAACCAACAACAAAAAAACGCCTTCAAGGGACTACTGCCACCGATTAGAACTGTCAATTATTTTGCAATATAAACAAGTTATCTAAACATCAATAAACCTGCTGTAGGAGTTAGAAATCTGCAAAATAATTTGTACTATTTTTCATAACAATTGAAAAATTTAATTTGATTGTATATCAAAACTACTGCTTAGAACTTAGTCAATTTAGTTTAAACAAAAACAATACATTCTAACAACAAATAGAAAGGAGTAAAACCTCTATTATATAATAATCTAAATAATAAACTTTTGCACATAAGTATAAGATGCACATTATTCATTAAAATATAAATTTTCAAATATAATATTTTTATATACCGCATTCAATTCTATATACTTGAACAGACAACAAATAACAGACAATTCAAGCGTTTACTATTTCCTTTAAAAGTCTGCAATTAAATCATTTTAAAGAATTGCTAATAAAATCTCAAGAATAAAATATACTATCATACAGAGTGTAATTTTGAAATTAATTAATTGGAATATTTGAAAAAACCATATTTATTCTTGGACTAGCTGTACCCGCACGGCGTTGCCCGTGGTGTCATGAATTTCAACAAAATGTTTTTTAAAGCCCACAATGACATAAAATAAATTTTTGAAAACAAAATCAATACAAAAATATATATATATATTATTGATTTTGACCACTTATTTCTCTTCGCGACAATGATATTAACTGAAGATACGTTCTTTTTTTTTTTTTAAAGCGACAATGAAATTATAAATTATAGAATTCAAAATAAGTAAAAACAATTATAATCAGTCAGGCTGACGTCTTAAAATGTTTCGATCCTCTTTAAAATAGTTAATTGGTGACATTAGATACTTTGAATTAAAGCCATTCAACGAAATGATTTCAAATTGAAATTACAATACCAAATCAACCGTTATTTTCGAAAAAAAAATTTTAGGATTTAAAAGATTGATTCCTATAAACCAGGTAAAATGTTCAAGAATGAAAACCGAATTTAATCTTAAATGATTTCAAATGGAAGAATACGCCTCGAAAGATACAGACAAACATAATTTCTATAGTATTTAAATATATCCAAAATGAATCAAAGAAGAAAAGAAAAAGAGAGATTAAATCTTCCACTTCAGGTTTAAACTTTGAAGCCAGATTATGTAAATAGCTCCTTGAAATCAATTTGATTTTTTCTAATCTTCTCTAACTAAAGATATAGTCAGAACGTTATTGCTTGTGAACGAAGGGAATAAATTAAGGCTGTTTTTTTTCCGCTAGATGGCGTAGCCAAGGCGAAAAAGTGAGAAACGCCTTGCTTCTTCACTGCCAGCAATCGAAAAAGATTCTCTGATCCCATCAAGAAATAAATTAATCTAAAATCGAAGAAATAAAATATTTTAACCGTTCTTGTTTTAAATCAGAGAAAAATAATTGATTTACTACCAAAAAATTTTTGAAAATGATATCTTTATTAGAACATTAGATGCAAAAGTTTTAAGAATTCCGGAAAATTTTATTTTCAAAAAGTGGCTATTTTAAATATAATTCTCAAAATTCAGTAAATTACGTTAGAAATTCAAAACTAACTTCATTAGAACGCAAATCGTGTGCTCTTTCTGATGGTGAATCTATTTTTTCATACAATTATCCAAAATCATGCTATTAAGAAATTAGTGCGAAAAATCACTCAAAACGACACAAAACATTAAATAAAAAATTTTCTAGATTAAATTTAAAATTTCGGCTTCGAGGTGCATTCAGTCACCATTACGACTACCTGTGTGCCAAATTTCATGGCTGTAAGTGCGATAGATTCGTCTGGACATCGCAGACATACACACAAACATTGCCTTTTATAAGTATAGATTATGACTATCCTAGAATTATGTTGCTAGATATAATTTAAGTTTAAAAAAATTCTGGAAATCATGTCATGAGAACAATTGCAATAGGTAAACTTCTTATAAGAAATCTACCAAATAAACATTTCAGAGCAAAGTCTTAGTGAAAGGTTTATATGGATGATTTTTGCCTTATAATAGTACTCATATTAATTGCTGAAATAAATTGTAAATTTGTTTAATGTTAGGAACTGTGTACCTTCTTAGGGCCAGTGTATCTTCATTTCACAGAAAATCAGAATTAATTGTTGTCGGTTATATAAAAGAATTTTAATCTATCAAAAAAATCTTTGGATAACATATTAACTATGAGCAAAGAATTACAGTGCAATACAAAATCGGAAAATTAATCATTCAGACATATATTTTTCTTTGGTGTTTCCATAAAAATAATTTTTGTATTAAAATTAAAGTGATGTGAAAGTTACCTGTGGGTAGATAATATGTTTAACTAAAGCACTTGCTATGCATAAACTTAAGGACTTCTCCAAGCTCAGAATTGCATTCAAAAATGCTACTACAGTTGTTTCCTTTGAAAATGCAGTTTGAAGTGCATTGCATACCACAGATACCTAAAAAAAAATACAAAAATTTGGTGTTGAAATTTTTCAGATAATTCGCAAATATTATGAAATAATGTTAAATGTGGTTTAAGAAATAAGACAAGATCAAGGTAGAAATCTTAAATTACATTAAATGTAAATTAATATTTAAAACCAAACACGATGAATTTATAAGTTAAAGGGGCTTAAAATTTCAATGGATTAAATTGACTGGAATAAAATCTTTAATTTTTTTTTTTATGTCAGTGAGAATAGATTGAATGATTCAGCAGCAAGTATTCATGAAGGAAGTAGTTTCAGAATTTTCAGATACTATAATAAGAACTAATAAATATGCGGACAGAAACATCTAAGGAATAGCTTTGATATATGGCATCACTGGCGATATTTCGTTATTTGGAGACTTTTTTACTGCGGAAACAAACATGGTGTCAGTTGTGTTGCTTAAACAAACATGGCGACTGTTTTTTTGCATAGCCAAGCATCGTATCATGGTTTACGCAATAAAAAAGTCACCAAATAAAGAAATATCACCAGTGATGCCGTATATGAAAGCTGTACCACATCTAATATGTTTAAGGCCTCAAAATATAAACTTAGAACACTGCCATTTCCTAAGCATGTACATCAGTTTTTCAGGGACTGAACAACTGAATCTGCAAGCCATTTTGATCAAGCTTCTTTCTTTAAAATATGGAACAGTGCCAATTTCAAACTATTTTGTCTTTTTAAATTGACAGTATTGATAAGGATTAAGTAAAATATTTTTAATGTAGAAATATTGTCTTTGTTTCCAAAAATGCATAATTATTTAGACTTAATACTTTTTGAAAAATCAAACAGATTATTTCTAAGAAAAAGATAATGATATTACCTGAGATAAGCATATATTATTAAATATCTCTATTCCATTTAAATGTTCACCTGCCGGAATTTTCTGTACACTCATTAACGATTCTTTAAGAAGTGATAACTGTACCTAAATATAATAAATAAATATCACAAATATACATTAATATTATTTTAAAAAATTAAATTATTAAAATAATCTTATCTATTTAAATGATTCAAACTCTGATAACAAAAATGAGCATCTGGAATCCAATTAACATAAGAAATATACATTATGGACATTATAACTTTTCATTATGCTTCCTCTTATATGATAATGGGAGGAAAACAGGGATTACAATCAACAGTCATTGCTTTTAATTTTGAATCAAATAAAAGCTCTTGAAATCAATACATAATTAAGAAAAATAAATTATTTATTTCATAAAAATCAATAAAGTATTGAAAAAAAATTAATTTTCTGAGCACATACACTATAAACTATAAGCCAAAATTTCTTCAGCTACTAGAGTGGGAATAAATTTTAAAAAATTAGTAGTGGCAGGATCAGCTAATAATACCAACTATTTTTCAATTAATCTTCTCCAGCAATTTGATTCCATTGCACTTTATTGGATTCTATAATACAAACTAATGATTCGCTTCTTGTTATCAAGGACCTATCGCTCCCTTTTTTTACCACTTGGCAACCATCCAGAGTTTCCTAACCTCCCTGTTTAAATTGCATTTCCCTTTAAAAGATACATTTCAAGGCTTTTCAAAATTTTGAATATTTTTCTCATACATAAGTTGTACAAGCAAACGGTCATTGAAGATTTTAATGATTGTTTTATTTTACCACCACATAAAAATTTTGAAATATTATTCATGACATTTATTTCATTTTCATCATAAATGAAGAGGTAAATGTTTATTCTAGCTCTTCTCTGCTCGAATCCATATAGTTTATATGCAGAGATGATACATACATAGTTGTGTAAATCACAGGAAACAGAATAAATATTATATCAGATAGGTTTTTCTCAATAGCTGATGTAATAATACAACATTTATGCAAACTAGAAACATCAATGAAACAAGCACATCTTTAAACTGTTTAGAACTTTTGATAATCATAATAAAGGATAAGGTTTCATCTTTAAA
Organism: Araneus ventricosus; assembly: GCA_013235015.1. NCBI lineage: Eukaryota > Metazoa > Arthropoda > Arachnida > Araneae > Araneidae > Araneus > Araneus ventricosus. Next base: position 10,381 of record BGPR01051861.1, read on the forward strand.
ATAAAATAATTAAACTGCAGACTATTTAGTTAAGCATGCAGTCAAATAATAATAAATATAAAACTTGAAACAGCATATTAAATTCAAAAATAATTCAAGAATTTTTTTTTTAAATTTTGGCTGCAGCTCAGCTGATAGTCAAGTACCAATATATGGATAGACAAAAATCACATCATTATATAGATAATCATAACTTAGAACATTTCAAAGTATTTTAGTGTTCTTTTAATGCATAATTTTGCAATAAAAATTACTTCAAATTCTTTAGAAAAATTGTTTTTGCAAAGAATATCTTTAGGAGGAGGGTTGATTTCCGAATATTCGCTGCCGGAATTACTGAATTCATTTATCTC
>BGPR01051862.1:0-10733 GCA_013235015.1 Araneus ventricosus
CTTTAAAATAGGAAAAGAATAGTTTAAAAAATTGTGTCATCGGTCCATTTAAGGAAACCGGTTGCTCAGATTGGACCAATGATTTTCCAAGTTGGAACACCAATTCATTTAGGCATAATTAAAAGCACAAGTAATTTTATTTTCAAATCATACCAGCATCAATGTATGAGCTCAAGTGTGACATTTTTATGGAATACACTTTAAAACAGGAAAATAATAGTTTAAAAAATAGTGTCATCGGTCCAATTAAGGAAACTGGTTGCTCAGATTGGACCAATGATTTCCCAAGTTGGAACACCAATTCATTTAGGCATAATTAAAACACAAGTAATTTTATTCTCAAATCATACCAGCATCAATGTATGAGCTCAAGTGTGACATTTTTATGGAATACACTTTAAAATAGGAAAAGAATAGTTTAAAAAATTGTGTCATCGGTCCAATTAAGGAAACTGGTTGCTCAGATTGGACCAATGATTTCCCAAGTTGGAACACCAATTCATTTAGGCATAATTAAAACACAAGTAATTTTATTCTCAAATCATACCAGCATCAATGTATGAGCTCAAGTGTGACATTTTTATGGAATACACTTTAAAATAGGAAAAGAATAGTTTAAAAAATTGTGTCATCGGTCCAATTAAGGAAACTGGTTGCTCAGATTGGACCAATGATTTCCCAAGTTGGAACACCAATTCATTTAGGCATAATTAAAGCACAAGTAATTTTATTCTCAAATAATACCAGCAGCAATGTATGAGATCAAGTGTGACATTTTTATGGAATGCACTTTAAAATAGGAAAATAATAGTTTAAAAAATAGTGTTATCGGCCCAATTAAGGAAACTGGTTGCTCAGATTGGACCAATGATTTCCCCAAGTTGGAACACCAATTCATTTAGGCATAATTAAAGCACAAGTAATTTTATTTTCAAATCATACCAGCACACAATGTATGGGCCCGAGTGTGGCATTTTATGCACTGTATCAATTCTTCTTCCTTTGTTCCCTCACATATTATACAAAATTACATAACCTTAGTTTTTGTTTTTTTTGAACCAACACTAGATTTTTTTTTACTTGTTCTATTTCCAATGTATGAGGATTACTCTAGAGGTGATAGACCATTTTCTGAGCTAATCCTATAGTTCAAGATAATAATCTTATTGATTTGAACCGTACAATTTAGGCAACTATATGTGGACCAATCTAAGCAACTTATGGATAAAAACAAAATTAAAAAAAATCCCCTAACCTCAACTTTAAACTATCTTAATAAAATTATCATAGCAAACTGTAGCCCAACAAGTTTCCTATCTAAAGATATAATGACATATTTTGCTACTTAGTTTAAAACAGCGCAAGGACTATTATCTTTTGTTAAAATATTTAAGTAATTGACGATATCTAAATTCAATCACTTGTTCTCTAAGTGTAACTATATAGCGCTTTTTCTTAATAATGATTTCGTACACCACATTTATATCGATACAACATAATTTGTCTATTTTATGGCCCAAATATTTAGTAGAATTGAAGTTATGATAACGGTCGATTCTAGGCGCTGGTCCAAATTTGGCAACTCTCCGCTATCCATCAGGAGAAAGTTTCTGAAAATTCTAACAGAAATTGTTCTTATGTTAGACACGCGATTTCCAATCTAGGAATATCTATTGTCTGTCAAAGCGCTGCATTAATAAAAGTTATTCATAAATCTTTTCCTTATTAACTCAACAAAGCCAAAGTTCCATCATGGTGTAAGTTTATCATCCATGAATAATAAATTGCGTCAAGCGATAAATTAAATAAATCAGGAACAAAACTGACGAAAATAGAAACCTGTGTCAGACTTCATGAATGACTTCGTTTTTTAACGTATCAATTATATTTTACTAGCTTATACACCCAGCGTTGTTCGGGGTGGAAATCTTTTCAATTTGAGGTACTTAAAACACTTTAAACTTAATTAAACAGTTTTTCACTGTAACGTCTTTCGTTGATTTTCCTTCGCCCTCTCCTGTGCCTGACCCCTCGGCCAGCAGCTAAACTAACATCTTTTTGTCTCTGTACTTTGAACCGCTTCACACGAGTCTGATGACCCCCTAATGGAATTCCATCTTCCCATCCCCATCATTGCTACGGAGACAACAGAAATACTTCATATCATGCTTTTTATGGCTCCCCATTCTCTTCTTTTTTGGTATTTGTGTGCCTGACCGGAAGCATCACTCCTTCTTTTTCACCCTAGGCCCTCTCCCTTCGGTAGGAACGGGACTCGATTAACCTTTAATGACTTTACATACTGACAGTGGCGTACCGAAGGTAAGTGGCGCTCGGGTCATACTATGATTTTTTCCTCTCCCCCCCTCTTCACCATAAGAGGCTTAACTTGCTTAAACGGCGCTCTGGACATGGTATTTTTCGTCTCCTTATTGTATATGACTTTAAAAAGTGACGCAAACATATTACCGTTTTGTCAACATAGTCAGTGGTGCAGTGTGCAAGTGGCGCCCAGGGAATATGATTTTTTTACTCCAGTGTTCAATTGCTTAGCAAGCCCAAATATTATTTTTACACCCCCTAATCATAATTTGCTTTAAAAACTGGCATAAATGCAGTAATGTTTTGTCTCCATCTTTTGTTGTAATGTTTGTTTAAAACTGGCATCTGCGGCATCTATACTTACCTTACTCCCGGTCGCTACGCCGTTGATTACGTCACGTAGTCACTAAACTAACGTCACTGAATATATTAGGGCATATTATAAGCTATGAAATAAAAATGGAAGTTAAGTGCATGCTACGAAATAACAACGGAAGTAAAAAATCTCCATTGAAGTCAATTACCAAAGAAAGCAATATTTTCTTATCATAACTTTAACAATGGTAAAAACACGTGAATAAAGGATTTGATGAAACAATAAATTTTCTTTTATAACAATAGAAAACATTGTTACAAATTACGTTTAAAATGAATTTTGAAGCGTTAATTACATTTAGAGAAAAAAATTGTACAACAATTAAATTGGTATCATTAAAAAGATAATGTTTCCGCTCTTTAAGATGGTGTAAAAATAATTTTCGACGATAAGTATTTCAGAAGTTATTGGCTAAAAACGTCTAAAAATAACTTAATTTTCGTGATTTAAGTAAATAAATAAAAATCTAAGTCAAATTTTAAAATAATTTTTACGGCGTTATCTCCCTCTTGTGCTAATCCATCACTGTGCCAAATTTGGTCGCCGTAAGTCTAACAGTGTGGGAGTGCATAAAGAACTAAAAAACGAACACACAAACAAACACACACACACATACTTTCCTCTTATATATATATATATTATTTGATTTCAGTGTTAGTAAAGCCGTAGAGAAAAGGAATTCTAAGCGTCTTTTTCATTACAAAATGCTTGGAAAAAGCCATAATTGTTATGGGTGGATATTAATATTTATTGTTTTCATTTACCAATTACCAAAAGCATAAAAAGCTCTCATCTATTCAAAAAAATGCAAACTAATTCAATAATCGCATGAGACCATGCAATAAAGAGATTGCTTGCATTTAAAAAATCAAGCAATAAATAAAGACAATGAATAATTAAATTTCTTAACAGTTTTTCTTGGGTTTACTGTAAATTGCTATCACGGATTCCATTTTCATCTGAATGGCAATGTTCTGTTATCCATAATTCATCGTGTGCAACATAAGTGAGTTCGTGATTATGATCAATATTTCAACCAGATTATCATCAATTATTCAATCTCGTGATAAGAAGAAAGATTTTGCAAAACAACTAGGCTTCCATTTTCGTTTTCCTCATTTCGTTCTGCTATTGGTTAAATCCTTTCTCCGCAGTTCTAAAGAAACAAGGCTTTGAAACTCAGAATGTTTCAATAATTTGCTCATTTCTGGTCAGAGATCCTGATATCAATGATCCAAATCCGAAGGCATTGAACCTTTCTGGGGAATTTTTCGATGGCCTTTTCATAACTTATTACACTCGCAACAATCAGCGATCCAAATACAACGACTTAGAATCTTTCTAAGAAGTTTTCGATAGTCTGTTCATCTCTGATTAAAATCGCTCAATGTAATGGAATGTGAATCTTCTTGGTGAATTTTCAATGAATTGTTCATGACTAACTAGTGTCTCAACGAGGATCTGTAATCTCTCTGCAAAGTTTTCGATGGTCGCTTCATGATTTGCTGGAGTTGATACTATCAACGATGCAGAAACAACGACTTGAAAGATTTCTGAGAAGGGATGGATAGTCTGTTCATATCTGATTAAAATCGCTCAATGTAATGGTATGTGAATCTTCTTGATGAATTTTCAATGGATTGTTCATGACTAACTAGTGTCTCAACGAGGATCTGTAATCTCTCTGCAAAGTTTTCGATGGTCGCTTCATGACTTGCTGGAGCTGATACTATCAACGATCCAGAAACAACGACTTGAAAGATTTCTGAGAAGTGATCGATAGTCTTTTCATCTCTGGTTAAAATCGCTCAATGTAATGGTATGTGAATCTTCTTGGTGAATTTTCAATGGCTTGTTCATGACTAACTAGTGTCTCAACGAGGATCTGTAATCTCTCTGCAAAGTTTTCGATGGTCTCTTCATGACTTGCTGGAGTTGATACTATCAACGATCCAGAAACAAGGACTTGAAAGATTTCTGAGAAGTGATCGATAGTCTGTTCATATCTGATTAAAATCGCTCAATGTAATGGTATGTGAATCTTCTTGGTGAATTTTCAATGGCTTGTTCATGACTAACTAGTGTCTCAACGAGGATCTGTAATCTCTCTGCAAAGTTTTCGATGGTCTCTTCATGACTTGCTGGAGTTGATACTATCAACGATCCAGAAACAACGACTTGAAAGATTTCTGAGAAGTGTTCGATAGTCTGCTCATTTCTGATTAAAATCGCTCCATGTAATGGTATGTGAATCTTCTTGGTGAATTTTCAATGGCTTGTCCATGACTAACTAGTGTCTCTACGATGATCTGTAATCTTTCTGCAAAGTTTTTCATGGTCTTTTCATAACTGGCTGAAGTTGACACTATCAAAATTCCGGATACTATTTAGAATATTTCAGGTGATTTTTCGATGACTTCTATGACAAATTAGAGTATATATGATGATCTGTAATTTTTCTTCGGAATTTTCGATTCCCTGTTCATGAGTGGTTAGAGTCGCTACGACCAGCAGCTGAGATACGATTACTTAGAATCTTTCTGAGGAATTTTCGATGGCCTGTTCATCTCTGGTTAGAGTCGCTACGCTCAACGATCCAAAAACTGTAGTCCGTAAAAATGAGGACGGTACTGTGACCTTTTTAGGATTAGAAGGAAAGCTGTTGGAAGTAATTATACAAGGGCTAAATTCTCAATTCGAACTGGTGATGGCCAAAGACAAAGCGTGGGGTCAACTCTTACCGGACGGCAACTGGACAGGTATGATTGGAGAGATACAAAAAGGTCTTGCTGACATAGCCATTCATTTTATGTCTGTTACAGAAAAGAGATTAAGTATAGTTGATTACAGTCCAACATATACGACAGAAGTTCTGACGTTTGCCATTGGAAAACCAGGCTTTAAACCTAAATCACTGGCTTTCGTTAAAGCATTTGATTCCAGGATCTGGATCACAACACTCGTTATTCTGCTTCTAATGCCACTTATATTCACAGTTTTGCTGCGAGAAAAAGGTGGTTATTCTGAATTTTTGTTAATGCTGGCAACGCATGTATTACAGCAGTCAGTGAACCATAATCAAGATCGATTTCAGTACCGGATTCTTTTGAGTTCGTGGATGTTTTTTACCACCATCCTGTCCTTTAGCTATACTGCTGTCTTCTTCTCCTTGCTGACCTTGCCTGCAGAACTGAAGGGCGTCCAGAATTTTCAAGAACTTTCGGAAGCAGTTATGAAGAAAGGCTACAAGTGCTATGTACCAAAAGGATCGTCAACTGTAGATCTTCTTCTGCAATCAGAAAAGAAGTATTTGCGTGAGCTCGGGCAAAATGTAGTTCGTAATGAATGGTACATAAACTCTATTCCTTTACCTCTCAACAACCAAATGGATAAAGAGTCGGCAATGATAAGTGGCGGAGCATGGATGAGTGTGGCAGCAGGGCCTGAGGAATGGAAACATTATTACATGTCTGATAATTCTCTTTTGTCTTTTCAGTTCGCAGTGGCAATGAAGAAAGGTTTCTGCCATAAAAGAAGGTTGATGAAAGTAATACATAGTATCAACAACGGAGGACTTTATGAAAAGATCAGGAATCACGAAAGCTTCAAGTTGTGGAACTCTGCTCCAGAAAGGAGGCGGATTGTAGCAAGGAACATTGGAAGTCTATCACTGAGTGATCTAAGTGGTGCATTTCTTCTACTTGCAGCTGGTGTGGGGCTTTCTACTATTTGCTTTTTAGCTGAATTGATCTTCATAAGAAAGGCCTGATATCAGGATTCAACTTTGAATGTCAGTTCACTCGAAATCTATACCAAACAGTTACTGAAGCTGGGCCCGAGGAATGGAAACATTGTTACATGTCTGATTATTCTCTTTTGTCTTTTCAGTTCGCAGTGGCAATGAAGAAAGGTTTCTGCCATAAAAGAAGGTTGATGAAAGTAATACATAGTATCAACAACGGAGGACTTTATGAAAAGATCAGGAATCACGAAAGCTTCAAGTTGTGGAACTCTGCTCCAGAAAGGAGGCGGATTGTAGCAAGGAACATTGGAAGTCTATCACTGAGTGATCTAAGTGGTGCATTTCTTCTACTTGCAGCTGGTGTGGGGCTTTCTACTATTTGCTTTTTAATTGAATTGCTTTTCATAAGAAAGGCTTGATATCAGGTTTCAACTTTGAATGCCAGTTCACTCGGAATCTATACCGAACAGTTACCGAAAAAGATTCGATTATCCAGTGATTCTCAAACTACAAATTGCCTCTTTGGAGGGTCCCGAAATAATAAAAAATGGAGCCTGAAGGCATAGGAAAAGATTTCGACAGAAAAAAAAACTGTTATAGAAAAATAGAAATCTATAGTAAAACTTCGATTAACCGTCACTCGTTTTACCGTCAGTTTCTGTAATCCGTCATCGTCTAAAAAATAAAAGGTAGCGCAGGTTTACCGCATTACAATACATTTCTGTACATTACTACTCTTATATTGAAGTTTATATTGATCTTTTTGTAAAATTAAATACAAAATATATGCATTACTCACTTTTAAGGAATTTTATTTCAATTTTCGCCCCAAGCTAGCAGTGAAATCACTGAACATATGTATTAAGAGATTTCTGTTATCCGTCCATTCGGTTATCTGTCACAGCGCTGGTCCGCACGGAGACGGTTAATGGAAGGTGTATTGTATTTAAGAAATAATGCGTTCTGTTAATTCAATAAAAATGTTACTCTTAACGCTATTTCTGAAAAAGACAACTTTTAAAATTTCCTAAGATATAACTTCTATATTCAGTTGTTGTTTGCAATGTTTCAATTCACTGTAGATCATTGTATCGGTTAGTTTTAAAAATAACTGCATAAAATAATTGTATAATGCAAATTTTTATTTTTTTTCCAATTCTGGTTTATTTGCACTGTGTTCAATTAAAATATGTATTCGTGAAACATTTGAAAAAAATTGGTGAAATTTATATTGCAGATATATGAGTAACTGAAAAATAGAGAGATCAAATAGCGAAAAAATAACGAGCATATAGATTTGGAAATATAAAAATGTATTTTAAATATAATCACACTTACTTGATTTAGATTCTTTTTTAAACATTAAAGTTGTTTGTTTTGAGCAGAAAGTCTCTTTCTTGCTACGTTGTCTCTCAAGCGTTTCAAAGATAAAACGTTACGTGGTACAGCATCTGGTTGTTGCTCAATATAGCGAAGGACAACAATCTAACGCTGCCGTGCCTTCTGCATGCGAAATTATCTTCTCTGTTTCATAGTTTAAATCTTCAGTTTCATCAATTTCTTCTTCTTCGGTAATCATGAGAAAATTCCAAGAAAAACTGATCGCCGGCTCAACGGGCAGGTGACAGATTTTAAGCATTAGTGAGAAGGAAAAAAATGTTGATTCTTTTCCCAGCGACAGATAGTGCTACAATGCAATTTTTCATTACTTTTTTTAAGCTACCTCCGATTAAGCGGAGCTCGGATTAACGGGATTCAGATTAGCGGGACTCTACTGTATATCAATAAATATATTGCTCAATTGATCTATATTTAACTGATAAACTGGCACCCCCACTGTTTACACATTTATTTGCATCCAAAAGCAAAGGGTTTAAAGGCACTTCTTGGTCGAGATAGGTGTACACAAAATCGTAGTAGAAATAGTGTTAGAAATAAGTAATTACTTATTATTGAGACGAAAGATGTTTTAATATTACCTATTCGAAATTCTAGGACTCCCTTTAAAGCGAAGCAAAATTCAAAATAAATAACTGCAAGGGGATTAGATAATAACTTAAAAAGAACGTTTGATCTGAAATGCTAAAAGGTTGAGAGCTACTGTTTTACTGTTTGAATAAAATAAACATAATGCGATGACTACAATGTAATGATACTTTACGAAATACTTTAATTTTAATGAATATTTTTTTTTAAAAAAGGACTTTTAAAAATATAGAGAGCATATAAAGACGAAGAAATTGCTTAGAAATAGAAATTTAGGCTCTGTAGGATTTGAAACAGAACAATTACAATGAAAAAAGAAGCAAGAGAAATGTGAATTTCAAAATATTTTTTCAATGCTCCTATGTATGAATGTTGATATTATTTGTACAAAGAATTTCATTAATCAAACAGTAGAAACAATTTCTAGGATAGGCTAAAAAAATAATTAAAATCAAAACGAATTTCCAAAGTAATTCTCCGAACATTGCAACAGCTGTAATCATGGTTTTTTTTTCATTTAAACACATCAAGTATGAAATAAATTAATGAAGAAACTATCTGAAGGTTATGGAAAATAAGAAAGATACAATATGCAAAAATCTCAACCGCTTTTTTAGTTGAAATAGCATATATCTCCGATATATTCACAACACTATACTAGCCTGTAACTAATGAAATATTTTGGCGTTATGATAAACCTTTAGTGGCATCTGCATATATTCTGAATAACAATATAAATCGAAAGTTTGATTTAAAAACTGATATTTTATCGATCATTTTCTTTACACAATGCGTTCATTTTCATGTCACGTGTTTGTATCAATGAAAGGTGCGTAGAGAGTTATCAGTTGCTATGAGAATATAGAGATAGAGAGCTATCTTTTGTTACAATGTAGTTTCCATTATCGTCATAATAACAACCTTGACCTAATGTAAGATGCTGTAAATAAAATCAACAACAAAGAAGAAGATTCCAACTTTTAGTTCGCAACACCATACCATGATAATGTTTTAGGCTTCATTCGTCACCCCCTGTGTTATTTTTAAAAATGTACTGTCAGCTATAGCAACGATAACGTGCATACACAGCACTTAATACCGACGCAATGCGCATGCGCATAAATGCAGCAACTCAAATAATGAAAAGTATTGTTGTAAATTGTACTTAAAAATATATTTAAAAATTTATTTAAAGTAGAGAAAAATTTGTATGAAAATAAAATTGGTGTCACTGAACGCTGATTTTTTTTAAATTTTAAAGTGGTATAAAAATAGTTTTTGTGCAATAATATACTCGGAAGTTATTGAGAAAACACGTTAACATTTCGATTAATTTTAAATTAAAAATTTAATTAAAATTTTGAAAAACCCTTTGTTAGTGAGCACCTACTACCCAAGAACTTAACTATTTGCCAAATTTGGTAATTCTAGGTCCAACGGTGTGTCCTGTAGAGAGTTTTGGACAGTTTTTGCATCACATATGTCGCATGACGGAATTTACAGGTAGCCTATAAACTTTACCATGTCTAATTTTATCTAAAAACATGGCAAACACATATAATTTTTCAAGTCAGAGGTTAAAACACATATTTCAGTAAATGGCAGCTTTTGTTCTGTAAAAATTTCTATGGGTAGGAAATTTCAAGAGAAAACCCACTTTAATAAAGGATAATAAAAGACAAATTTAGTTACAAATGGAAATAAAGCCATGTAAATTATTCCTCTTGCATTACTTACACTCATTTATGTACATATACACAACTTTTGTTGCAAAATTAATAATCGGGTCGTATGGGGTTAATGTATGCTTGAATATTTTTATTCTATGCATTTACCTATGAAGCGATCCAATGATGTTATTCTTATTTTTTCAAGAGAATGCTTTCCTAAGAAAAAATACTACTCAATTTCTTATCATCTTGACTAAAACAATTTAACATTTTATATAACGACCGTATTCTAGTGCTTGTGTCTGAGGCTTTGTTAACAATAGGATATAGAATGTTTATACAAGAAAATTATTTAAGCCATCATACTTTAAAGATATATATGTATACAGTGATAGAATATCATTTTATAATGACCCTCTTTATAACTATAAGGTTTAATAAATACGCTTTCTATCTTAGTCTTTTGTACTTCATTAAACAGTAACGCGCATTTACGTATCAACCATTCAGTGAACATCTTTTGCAACTATCATAAAAGTATCTTCATGATGAAAATAGTCGTTACTATACTAAATTTAAAGAAACGATATGTATTTTTCATTAAACAGTAACATACATTTAAATATCAACCATTCAG
>BGPR01051863.1:0-10732 GCA_013235015.1 Araneus ventricosus
TGTCTTCGTAAAGCACTGTCAGATGGAATATCATGTTAAGATGACCCAGAATTTGCCTGCACCAGGCTTCCTATTCAACCTACTGTAGGCAAAATAGGGACTTAGGTAATGGTTACGACGGATTCTAGACTGCACCTTCAAATAGCAGGAAGACAATAATTTAGCTGAATCTTTCATAATGAAGCCATTTGGTATACAGCTCTATGCAAGCACTAAGTGACGCGTCCATCATAAATCTAAGCAGATAGGCATTGTGTCTAGAGTTGGTTCTTCGTGTATTTCTTGGTACCCCAATATAGTATCCTGCAATAATTTCTGCGACTGGTACATGCATTGCTTCAATGTATTTATGTATCGAATGATTGTTAGCGCAGAATATTTTATATTTGTGTCATCAAATTAATATCATCAATAAAAAATGATGAAGTAACTTTCAACAGCAAACTCATACGACATTTTACAATGTTGTTGCCACTAAAGTAGAAATTTGTTAAATAAGAATTTTTTTTGGAAATAGGAGTTTAAAAAAAAGATTAATAAGTTGGAAGTAAAAATATAATTAAAGATTTAAATATAAAATTATATTATTATTGCGAACATATATGTCGTTTCTTTTTATCACTCTATATAAATTTATACTCTATAGTATTTCTTTTTATCATGACATGTTTTCAGGAACAAGTGAAAACAGTATTATCAGTAATATCTATTTTTTAATTTAAAAAAGTGAATGCATAGACACATGAGTTAACACATTTTTAGAACCAAAACAAAGCATAAAAACTTCGCTACGTATCTAATGAATTACAAAATAAATAAGTAAAATTTTTGGAAAGAGCTACTTAAAAATATTAATAGTTACTCACTCCACTCATATGAGATGAAAAGGAATCCTTGAAGTGTTAACGATTTTTTTTACCAAAATAAATATAGTACATAGTTTTTTTCCCGAAAATTTGGTACTCTATTTTTTATATTTCTTAACATGTTTTTGTCTTTTTTAATCCCTTTATTACCAAGAAAACAACTCGTCTATATGAATGATAAATGTTATCACTACAAAGATCAAAGCAGTAAAACCCAATTCATTTTATTTTATTTAAGAAAGTTTGTGTAATGAGCATCAATAATTCTTTCTAATGTGCGATTTCTCTTTAATCACTTCGCCATTTCATTTTCTGTAAATTATGACTCAGTAATTTCGAAACATTCATTCCTCAATAATACGACTCCCGTCGCTTAGCAACAGAAGGATGTTGACACAACGGAAGAATAAATTGCATATTCCAACAAGGATGGTGTGAAATAGCTATTCACAAAATTAATCATGATCTGCATTTTCTTAGATTAAAGTTCATTTTCTGTTTTCCTTTCTATTGAATTACACAGGCTTCTTAAATAGAATACATGTCTGAGGTTGCAATACCATCATCTTTTGAAAGGAATTTTGTTTGCTTATAAAATATACATCGCTCACATCTAAGAGTTTTAATTATAAGGTAACTCCCGAAGTGTCTAGTTAAATAAAGGTATATGTTTTGTTGCCGAATTGAATAGGAATATTTATTGGATGCAGAAATTGATTATATTATTTAGAAATACATCATAAATCTAAAGGCAATGAAGTCTGCTTATTAATATGTTACTGTTGCTCATAAGTTTGCCTTGTCTGAGAATTAATAATATATATAGTATAGTAATTAGAACTACCGAAATTGAAGCTCGCGCGAGTCATACCGTGAGTCTAATTTTTCTACACTTGTATCGAAGGAATCCGCAGCCGGAGATCGAAGGCAGCCTTTGACAGCCGTCTGTCTGCAACTCATCGTCACTGGAAAAATGTTTGCCCGGCCAGGAACCTTTTGAGGTCCTGGAACAGATGGTAGTCACTAGGAGTAAGATAGGAACTATAAGTGGGATACTCAAAGACTTCTGAGCTGACCCGCTGCAGCAGTTAATCTTGATCTTGCTCCCAGCGACTACCATCTGTTCCAGCACTTGAAAAGGTTCCTGGCAGGGCAGCATTTTCCCAGTGACAAGTTACAGATAGACGGCGGCTGTCAAAGGCTGTCTACGCTCTCCGGCGCCGGATTTTTTCGACATCGGTATACAGAAATTGACACCAGCTTCAAATCTGGTGGCTCTTATGTTCAGGGATATTTGAAAGAGTGTTGTTTCAATAAGTGTTTCCAGGAATTCTGCTTCGTGCCTCTCCACTATATATATATATATATATATATATATATATATATATATATATATATTAATATTAACTAATTTAGATAAAAAATGTCAGAACATTATGTTCCCAAGGGAAATAACAAACACATCAATAATCCCCTACAAAAGTTTCAACACTGGTGTCCAAAAATAATGAACAATTTTGAAGATGCTACAAAATTGAAGTTAGTATGGTTCCTATATTTCGCAATAAGTTGCTTTGATTCGTGGGACAAACTATCGTCGGAATTCGCATTCTGTAGTGAACATTCGGTCACGAGGGAATTTAAGGGGTGACCAGAAAGGGGTGAAGGTGAAAAAGGAGTTTGGCCGAACCTGTTTCGCAGAAAGCTGCTAAAGAGATGTAACTTTCCATCAATGTTTATGTTTGATGTGCATAATATTTAGATACATTATCGTAAACATAGCAAGAATATTTGGAAATATTAATAGAATATTAATAGTCGAACTGTAATTTAAATTAGGTATTTAACTTATAAGTATACATGTGTATTGAGGATATTCAAATTTTATAAAATTCAATATTACTGTATAAATATTCAAGTTTAAAAAAATATCAGTCTGTGCAAGAACCCTCATCATTTATCCTTCTCTTAGATTGTACAGAAATTCACCTAGTTGCATTGCTAATGTCTTTCTGAATACTAACGGTATTGAACTGAAATTTTTATAAAAGTTGCCCTATATATATCTGGCTCTGAAATTATGAAAGAAAAATTACGCTACTTCTCTCCCATGCTCAGTAAAAAAAATTATTTACTACAAATGCTCATATTTCTTGCAACATTCAACATTCTAATTTCAAATTTTACTACAATGCTTCTTTTACATATTGTCAAGTATTCGGTAAGTATCGTACAATTTGGTGGAAAACTCTGAGTGTTACTGCAATGTTTACTTCAGAAAAATTTGAGTTTTTTTAAAGAAAATCTTGATATCTTCCCTAATATTCTTGCTGCTTTTACGATAATGCATATAAATATTATACACATCAAACATAACCATTGATGAAAGTTAGCAGGTTTCTGCGAAACAGGATGGTCCAAACTCCATTTTCAACTTCATCAATTTCTGATACCCCTAAATTCCCTCATGACCGAATCTTCACTGCAAAATGTGAATTCCGACAATAATTTGTCCCATGATCCTCAGCAACTGATTGCGAAACATAATATGCATATTAACTCGAAATTTGTAGCATCTTCAAAATTGCGGATTATTTTTGGACATCAGTATATATATATATATATATATATATATAAGAAAAACAACAACAGAAAAACCAAAAAATTTTTTGTAACATAAAAATTATACAAAATGAGAAAGCAATTTCTCATTATTATATATATATATATATATATATATATAATTTTATTTACAATGGGGAAAGTAATTTTCTCCAATCACATGGCATTCCTCAAGGATCTTCATTTTCTTCTATTACAGCTAACCTCTTCCTTCATTATTTTGAGAAGAATTATTTATTTATTCATCCTCAGGCTTTCAGATTCGTAGATGATCTTATTGTTTTTAATCATGGAACATTTAATAATACGTGGCAAAATATTTACCCTTCAGCCTTGCTTCTTAAACAAACAAATTGTAATCAGTTTGAAGCGGATTTTTTAGATCTGGATATTAAACATGTTGATAATAATTTTTGTATCGATATTTTTGACAAAAGAATGGATTTTAATTTTTGTGTCAATCGACTTTCATATTGGTCTTCTAATATTTCTATTAAGATTTATAGAAACACTGTTCTCTCTCAATTTTCTCGCATTAGATCAATTTGTTCGAACGAAATTTCAAAATCTAGATAATTAATGCTTTTGTATGATCAACTTTTAAATAATGGTATTCCCGTAAACTTTGTGCGACGATATCTCAAGCAATTATTACGGAGCTACTGACAAAGCCTTTTTCTCCTTCTCTTCCTCTTCCTCTGTTTGGCAACAGCAATAACTGTATTGGCGTCAATTCTCCTCGTAGTCCTCACGGATTCGCTAGTTTTTTCCTGGCCATGGTAAGCGTATTTCGCTTTTATTTTATTATTTTTTGTGTATACTGCTGTTTTATTTATTTTATTCTAGGTCTTTTGTATTCGGATTTTTTGCTTTCGATTCTTTTTAAATCTTCTTAAATGTATTTATCTTTTATTCAAGAATTCTTCCATTTTAATTGTCTTGTGCTTTTAGAGGGGATGGCGGCATATTTTAACGGATTTCGTTTGTCGTTAGCAGAAAGAAAGCACAAATTAATATCATGAGCGAGCTTCCCTTCCTGACGAGCGGCTCGCTATGTTATTTTCCAATTTTATTTTGGTTTTTATCTATTCTTTGCCATTGTGTCTTGATTGTTTTTGAGTTTTTGTCTTGTGTTTCTAAGTTTGTTTTGATATATATATTAACACTTTCCTAATTTAAAAATACGCTACTCAAAATTTAATCCGTAAAATTATTTCTGCTTAAACTTTCACGACAGCAATAAATGCACCGGCTGAAATTCAGTTTCAACCGCTCTCTAACGAACGGGAATTCCCCTCTTTTCCGATACTACTTAATCTCGCTGTGATGGTGCAACATCCTCTTTCTAAAACCATTTAGCCTTCCTAGCAGATGCCCGTTTTGGCGTGGTTTGTTTTCTTCGTGGCCAGTGACCGCGCTTTGCGTCTATTTATACTTTAACAATGGCTTGGTATTTTTCCGAATTATTTAAAATTACCTGAAACCTATCGATTAAAGCATGATCGAATAAAATAAATTCATCTTCATTCGTCAAAGACTGCCTCTTCATTGGATTAACCAACACTAGTTGAAATGATGTTTCATATATATATATATATATATATACAAACATATACAAAAACAGAAACAAATGCAATAACCAATTAAGAAATTAGCCTTAATCAAATAAATACTTAAATCGAAGAAGTAATATTTCAGATGAATTAAAATTTAGGAAATGGACACAATACGATTAACAAAAATTCTAAAAGACTTCTTATTTTGTTCCTTTTGTTGTTTTGGTTTTTCATTTATGACGTGGCATTGTTGTTTTCTTTTGTTAATATATATATATACATATACATATATACTAGCAGTAAGCGCACGGCGTTGCCCTTGGCATAATGACTTCAACAAGATATAAAACGCCCAGAATGACATAAAATAAAGTTTTAAAAACGAAATCAAAACAAATATATATTTATCATTTTACATTTTGTGAATTATGATTGTTTATTTTGTTTATGTTACTTTTACACTTTTGTTATGATTGTTTTATATATATATATATATATATATATATATATATATATAAAATTATTGACTTCGCCCGCGTATTTTTCTTTGCAGCAATGATGTTTAGTGAAGATAAGTTTTTTTTTTAAAAAAAGCAACAATTAAATTGTAAAGTTTATGCAAGCGATGCTATTAGAATTTAAACTTAGTAAAAATAAATTTTAGATTCACGGTACAACCAGTTGGTTTTCCCTCTAAATTGGACCAATAATTCAGTTAAGCTAACACAATGAAATCTTCGGTTCCTGTTTCAAATAGGTAATAGGCGACATTAGATATTTTGAATTAAAGCCATCCAACAAAATGATTTAAAATTGAAGTTACATTGCCAAATAAACCATTATTTTTGAAAAAAATATTTTTCAGATATATAATAATGATTCCTATAAACCACGTAAAATATTTAAGAATGAAAACCGAATGAAATTTTGAATGATTTTAAATGGACCAATACACCAGAAAAGATAAAGACAAACGTTATTTCTTTGATATTCGTCTATGGATTGGATGGTCATTGTACACCCACCCAAGAGCATTGCTGGATCTTATTTCTGTTTCTTCTAGTACAGCCTGCCCTTGTGTTCGACGTTGCCATATCTAGTTTTCATTGTAAGAAATGTAGTACTTGGGTACTTCATTGTGTAATAGGGTGCGTGGAAACTCATCTTGGGCGCAGAGTCGGAAGAAAAATATGAGCGTTGCTTCCTCAAGTGCTTGAGCACGTAAGCAGCTTTTCCTGTCTTAAAGTAGACTCTCTGACCATTTTCAAGGTGGACGCTTAGATGAATCACGGTGGGGTGTCGCTCGTGAATCGGGAAGTCATTAAAACGATAATTTTTGGCTCTATATAATGGTGCATCGATTGGTTTTCTATGATCATTATTTCTCATGGATCGGCCTGAATGGACGTGCGACAAATCACCCAAAACGATTCAAAACATTAAAGAAAAAAGTTTCTAAATTAAATTTTAAAATGTGGGCTTCAATGTGTATTGATTCACCATTACGTCTACCTGTGTGCCAAATTTCAAGTCCGTAAGTGCAATGTTTTTAATTTAAACATTGCACACGCACACAAACATTTCCCTTTATGAGTATAGACTAATATACATAATATCTCAGAGAGCTTAATTTACAGATTCAACAAAATTTTGGTGAAATAAAATATGAAACCAAAACGTATTAGGATATTAACTCAGCTTTCAACAATAAAAGAGAAACACGCTTTTAAATATTTGTTTGAACAATGAAAGTGAAAACGGTTTGAATTGTGTTGCAACAATGAAAAGTATTGTTGTAAATTATACAAAAAAATATTTGGTATAATTTACAACAAACTCTTAGACGTTTAAAATAAACTTCATTAGAACAGAAATTGTTTTTTCTTTCTTATGTTGTATATATTTTCTTCATACGATTATTAGAAAAAATGCAATGGAGAAATTAGTATGAAAAATTACTCAAAGCGCAACAAAATATTAATTAATTAAAGTGTCTAAACATTACACACACACGAACCAATACAACAGCGCGTTTAGTATATAACGCGTCAGAGATTGAAAAGAATTGAATATGCATTTGGAAGGTTATCCTTTCCTAGCAACTGATTACTCATAAACTTTGATACAGATCTACAATTTTTGATGTCAAGACAAAACGAACAATTTCCTTTCTACTGCATTTCGTTTTTGAATTACCGTGTGTTTGTACTCACCAACAGACAAACAGAGACATAATGTACACTTTGCTGGACTTGTTCCAAAATACTGATCTGCTTTCTTTATACTGATCAGCACGATTTTGGTGTACGGATAAAATTCCTTCATTTAGCTTGTTGTGACTTTCAATTAAAACACAGATACTCAAGCCGATGGACAGTCAAAACGATGATACGTTTATTAAAACATTTGATACTGATACAAATAAGCATTTCTTGTTACAAGACAAAACTCGTCTTGGCAAATTTCATATTCTAAATCTTTGCAAGCTTGAGATTTTTTGTTGATATTTGTACGGACGAACAGAGACATACTTCCCATCGGAATTTAGTCGAAATGAAAGATAATATTATATATTGTTTATAGACCACATCCAAGTTTCATCAGACTTGCTGTCTGCAGTCTTTGGGTTACTGTTCATATATTGATGAGACTATAGTCACAATTTCGATACAGATTTTTTTTAATCTTTGAACTAAATCCACTAAACTTGGAAATATTATCAAAATTTCGAGACTGAATTATTTCAGTTAGCTTTCTCTTTCTATTGCACCAGGTAAATGCGAAAGTAATTATACTATTTTAAAATAGTTCTCAAAATTTTCCGTTCACAATCCTGTACAACATTCCAGTTCGACATTTACTTCCGTATAAACAATTTAATGTGTCATTGGCCTTGTGAGATTAACACTTATTTACAACTCATATGAACAAGTTTTCTGTTTTGTTTATTTGAAGTGAAAACCTACCTACATCTACGACTTCCAGTGTTATATGTCAATGGAAATATTCAAAATTCAAAACGCTTTTTTGAGATGTAAGTTAATGATTTAAAAGCAAAGTTTTCTAATGTGATCTTTGAGGATATTTTGAAAATATTAAATTTCGATTCCCATTGCTGTAGCTATCGGTGTTTACATAAAATAGAGCCTCATTTTTGAAAAGGCTTCCAAGTTATTCGTTATCTCTCTCCTTTTGGCGATTTCTAGAAGTTTTTTTGGCAGTCAATTTTGACCATACGACATTTCAAAACGCCTTCAGGTGTTGAGAAGTAGAGTGGCAACCCACAGTTTTCGCTATACTGAGATGAGGATATACCATAAATACTGAAAAGTCAACCGTTTGACAAGACCTTTGTCTAATATAGCAACTTCAGCTTCAAATCAAACTGATGATATTGAAAGAAACACGTATATATTAAAATGGTATTTTCAGATTATTGCTGAGAGCTGGTTTTCGTCCACTTTACTTCTCAATGCCACTGCTCTTTTAATACCACTCTACTATATTTTTTACTTTTCTTTCGACTTATCTACAGCTATATTTACTTTTATAAAATTTTACCCATCTATGAGTCAGCTGGTAATAACATCTTCTTGTAAAGCATTATTTGGCTGTATTTGGAATTATATCTAGTTATAATAGTATATTCTTCGTTGTAAATATCTTATCATGAAATTGACATCACTATTATAGGAGTGTAAAAGACTTAGGATAAACATTCCCCAACCTTTTAAGGAGGTGTTTGATACTTAAAGAAAAGCGAATATCTAAATTTCTTCTTCTTCTTCAAAATGTTTGAAGTCAAAGTTTTAATAATTTATTCAAGAAAAATTTAGAAACACAAGCCCTTCAGAAATATTTCATGTGAGTGAACATTAACATTAATGATATTCATCCCTTTCATGTCAAAGAAAACCGCATCTTTGGCAAAACAAATCTATTTTTTAATCCAAAATAAATATCGAGTTCTGTTTTCAGTGAAAGGGGTTCTGCTCATTCTGCGCATTCATTTTTAATTTTGTTTTTATCCCCTTTCTTCCAAAAATCTATTAATATACATGATATAATGTAAGTCTTAAGAAACCAGCAAACATTTATTTTACTTAAAATAGTTCGTGTAATCAAAATCCTAAATCTTCCTTTATATGCAATTGCTGATTTCTCTTTAATAATTTTTTTAGTCCTTTCATTTCCTTTAATATAAGTAATTGAAATTATTCATCATCCCGTAATGTCCGATTCTAAATTTGCAGTAAATTCCTGTCTTAAGGCATCTGAAGAATAAATATTCTTACAATGAATGTAATTGCTGATTTCAAAATTAGTATGAACTTAGTCCTTCAGTCCGAGTGTTCAGATTTCTGGATTTCTTATGTGAAATTTCATTAAATATGGATAAATGTCATGATGTTCTAAAATACCATGCTTTTGCACAAGAGAATTTGAATATGTAATGGACATGATGGTTTTAATGTGATTATAAACAAATCTTTCAAATCAGAATACAGAGAATGTTAAAGATCTTTTACTTCAATTTATTATGTTTTGCACGAAATCGGTATTACGATTATGTATGATTGGTATTAAAGTTTTAAAAGGGGTCAGCTGTACATTTTGCTTTACGATAACTATGAAAGCGTAAGCGGAATGAGGAATTAAATATATCATTGGTTATCCAAACAGCACGACCAAACTCGAATTTTTCAGAAATTTCGAAATCATCATCCGCGACGAACAACAAATGTTTTTTTAATTTTTTTCCACCTGATATAAACGTGAGACCACATGTTCTAACCAGATGAGAAAAATTCGCGAAATATTCTTTATTAGTTGAAAAAATTGAGTATTTTCTTACTTTTTGAAATTTCAAACAATTGGAAATATATGGGTACTCGTTCAGCGACAATATGACATATAAAATTCCAGACTTGCTCTGTATTTTCAAATAACAACCAAACTAATTAGAGGCAGCTGATTCCGACCTTCTCTCTCTCTCTCTCTATATATATATATATATATATATATATATATAGAGAGAGAAGAAAGACAGAGGAGTCTCTTAACTCTATCGTGCTGGACCCATCCCCGCCACGTCCCTTCAGGCAAAGACGATAGAAATTCCATGACAGAATAATGCTCTGAAATTTCAAAAGCTCCCTTTCGATGAGGTGTGCTTGATTTCCACACCAGTGGCGCATGCTTTCTTCGTTAAAGTGGTTGCATTCCAGATGTTTGGGGAAGAGGGGGGGGTTTTCGCCTCATTCGGACAATGCCAGCTGCCATTGTGGTCTGAGGGAAAGAGGTAAATCCTTATATTTTATAGAGGATCTCGTACGTTCTCTATTTTCCTTTATTTCAATGGCCTTAGAGAATCAGAGGGGCCAGGTAGGAGTATTTACCAATGGCTGTAGTCATATATTACAAAAAGTGTAAAGAAATCTTACAAAATACATACAGACAATTATAGAGAATTTGAATAAACAAAAAGAATACAATTATTGTCAATAATAATTGTTAATTGTAAATGTAATCAAAGAAAATGTCTAATTAATACAAACATTTGACTTTAGAATTTATTTAATATATTCTAGATATTGAAGATTTGATTAATACCTTGGTAAAATACATAAGGGTTTTTTTTGATCTAAAAAAAAGGATATAGCATAAATAAATATAAACTCTTATTGA
>BGPR01051864.1:0-10732 GCA_013235015.1 Araneus ventricosus
CTTTAGTTTTACCGCCGAAAAGTGATCGAAACTGTCGATAGAAAAAACAAAACATACAAATTTTCATCTGTCTTGTTGATCTCTTAGCCGACCGACCGAAAACAGTCGGTAAAATGCGACATCTGATTCACTTGTCGTCTTTTCGGTTATTCTTTCAAATGTGATGCGAACTTGGCCGAATGGACGACAACTTAAAAGGATGTCGGTCATTCTGTTGACCTAACCGTTAATCAGTTCTCAAATTCCGACACAAATAGCTTATCTCGACCGTTTATTATATAATAACTTAAAGATGGGGTTGAAATTATTAGATTCCTTGATATCCTGCTCTCAACATCTCCCAAAATCGCAAAGACTTTTGCCGACGAAAGTCGTTATTTCTCGCCGACGGGGGGGCAATTGCCCCCCTTGTCCCCCCGCTGGCGCCGCCTCTGATAGCAGGACCGTCATTTAACCGCTGATCATGGTTTAACCGTGGATGTTGAATAAGGCCGTATGTGGGGTATACGAATTAGATGCAATCTCAAAGAAAAGACAAACCGTAACTGTGCTCGCTCTAGGCAGTTTGTATGCCATAAAAGGGGATAAAAGTGAACTTATTCTGCAGACATCTATTAACATGCCCAATATATCTAAACTGGTTCCCCAATCAAATTATTGAAATAAAATTTTCATGTTGGGTAATTCGGAACAATCGTATTTCTATGTTTCCCGACTCCAAAGTTGTAATATAATGGGAACGTGTGTGTTTATATTCAGAGAAAATGAATGTAAAAACATACCTGAACTCATACCTAGACTTATTTTCCACGGAACACTTTTGAAAATCAGAAAAATATTTTTTTCCCTTACTCCAGGCCGGTGCCCCCCCCCCCCCCGGGCCAGGGGATTTTCCCCCACTCTTGGTGGGCCTGGCTTATAACGGGCAGAAGTAGCTTTGCTGACTTCAGTCAGAATTATGCCAAGCAGTCTATTTTTTCCCGTTTGTTTCGAAAAAACACAATATTACAGTTTTTTCTTATTTCATTGCAATATTATTCAGGAATTGTTAATAAAACTGGATTTTTAATCGATTCACAGTTCGTCTGTTTCGTTTTTCAGCGAAAGAAAAATAAAAAAAAATTGATATCGTCAAACCGAGGTTTTTTTTAATTATTATTATTATTGGGAATTGTAGAAAACCGCCCAGAACTTTGAAAGACGATGTATGTGTGTGTGTGCGCGCGCGAGCTGGGCCGTCTTAAATAATTTCAGTGCCCTGGGTTAGAGTTATTTGGCGCCCCATCAGAACTGTTACGAAGAATTTGATCGCCTTTGACCGAAAGAAAAAAACCTACCTAACAAAACAATGGAGGGACTAAAAAAAGTCACCTGCTATCTGATTAACGCCTGACATTCTGGCAAATCGGATCGCAATTCTCCTAGATGAAATAGTGTTTTTGCGATTTTTCTCGAAAATGAAGAATTGAGATAAAGAAGCGACCACTGATGATGTATCTAGGGTCGTGAGCTTCCATATAAAATATCATTGAAAAGGTAATTTTTGAACTTTCAGATGGTGTAAAAAGGATTTTTGTGCTGTAATATTTTCGGAAGTTATTAATGGTAAACGCCAAAATTTTGCTTAATTTTTAATTAATTAAAATTCTACATAAAATTTCAAGAAAAGGGCTCCGAGGTGCACATTCCCACCCTCCAAAGTAGGTTTGTGCCAAATTTTGTAGCTCTAGGTCCAGCGGTCTGCCCTGTAGAGAACAAATACACACACATTCTCCTTTATTATTAGTAGAGATATGAAGATATTGCATTTATAGGTTTAAAATTTGTTAATAATTATCTTTACTTGTCTCGGCTATTGTTTTATTTTGTTATGAAATATAGATAATAATCTAAAAAATTTTTTTCAATATCAGTGCGGTACATTTCATTTCCTGAGATTTATGTTCATAATTCTTCATTTTCTATTATTGCTTGTCGTTCAGTCAGACAATTCTTACTGCATCGACAATTAGCTAATTATTCCAAATAATTAATTATTATAATCAAATTCGCTAATTAACGTTTAATTGCCTTTAATTAAATACAAAATTAATTATTATCTGTTATTTTGAAGTTACCTAAAATAGAAAACCTTTGCTTACCCCCCCCCCCCGTCGGAAAATTTCTGGCACCGCCTCTGACTGTTTATGTTATACAGATCCCAGATAGTACGTAAGTTTGCAGCAAGTTTGATTTTGACTTGATATTAGCGAACTTGTAGCAAGTTCGCCGTGACAACTAGCGCCACCTCCTTGTAATGCAAATTTGCTGCAAGTTTGCAAAACAAGCTTGATGCAAAGATAGCACAAAGAGATAATTATCTTTGTCTCTGTTTAAAAAAACATCCGATTTTTAATAGCATCTCCTAGACCGTCCTTCTTTTTATTAATTCAATAAATCAATGATAATTTGTAAAAAAACTAACTTTTTTATAAAAAAAAAATTTGAAACATTTTCCATCTTTTTACTAAATATAACCTCGCACTTTAAAGAAAACTATATCGCCTTTTTCTTAATACTGAAATTTTAACGTTTATAAACAAAATTAAACCGAAAAAACAGTCAATGTTTGTTGAAAAATAATAACTTATACATTTTGTCCCATTTTAAAGTAATTACTTTTGAACTCTAATTTCATAATTTATTCTACCAGCAAAACATATTTATTAGCGAAAATCGCCCTCTCTTTGACTTCAAATCATATTCTCAACTCAAAAAATTAATGAAATCAAGAAATAGTTTAAAATAAATTGTATACGAATCGAATCGAATGATGTATTAGAGAAATCTGTCTTCTCCTCTCAGAGTTTAACTGGCCGAATGGTTAGCGCGTCTGCTTCGGAACCGGTAGATCGCGAGTTTTATCCCGGGTTGTGTTCGTACTCTGTTTTTGCAGTGCAAGCTTGCGGTAAGCTCGTTCCATGGTGACTTCGAAGCTTGCGTTAACTTGTTTCAAACTTGTTGCAAGCTTGCAGATTTGCAGTGCAAGTCTGCTGCAAGTTTCCTGCAAACTAAAATTGCTATCTGGGATAGGGCGCGTGAAATTTCTGATTCTTAATTTTCTCAGAATCCCAAGCTACAAGTCAGCCAGTTTTGTTTTGATTTAATGAGGAGTGATTTACTCTCTTCACATGTATTAATATTATGGAAAATTTTATGTTGTAAAGAAAAAAGCACTTGCTTGGAACTTTTTAATGTTAAAAAAAGATAAAAGTGTACTGTGATGTTGAGTATAAACATGCCAATGTAACCAAATTGGAAAAACACGCGAAAAAATGTTTCAAATATCCTATTGGGTTAAAAAAGGGATGCAATAGAAAATTAATATAGTTTTAAACAAATTCAAACTGTGAAAACTACATCAAACTTTTAGTTTCAAGAACATTTAAGTACTGATTGTGATAATATAGATGAGCCCCGCCTAGCAGTAAAATGCCTGGTACATCTTCAAATAATATAAAAGGTTCATCAATAATTATTATTCAGCACATTCACTATAATTTTTAAAACTATTAGAACTGAAACATCTGTTAACTTTTCGTCAGAAATTGTCTGGTTCTTTGACTTATTAATCCAAAAAGAATTATGAACAATTGTATCTTTCAGTTTAGTTTCCATTATAAGCTCTTTATAATTTTAAAACCAAATACAATTCCTTTTTTAAAAATTAGTTTAAGAAAGAGTATTTTTAAAGCTAAAATATTTTTTTTTTACGAAGCAGCAAATACAAAATTATTCATTTACTCAATGTAATTAAAAAGTGTATTTTATGTTAGAATCATGATATAGTAATGAATTTGATTTTTCTGATTAAATATTTTAGTTTTTATAAAACTTAATTAGTTTAATTTTTATTGATTAATTTTTTTGATTATTTAAAATTAAATTATAATACTTTTCTGGGTATCTATTTACAGTCCATTATATCTATTTTATATGAATAGAGTGAATTGAAAAATAAATACCCATTTTGGGTATTTACCCTTACAAATAAATACCCAGGTATTTTACATCACTGATTATAGACTTTGTTGAGAATTATTCTTCAATGAAAAAAAGCTTGTAATTGTGGCATTACTTTTGTTTCTTTTTAATCGGTCAAAATCCACTGATCCGCACAAAATTTAATTTTCTCAAGACTTAAATCTGAACAACACTGAAAAGCATCTACACAGTCTTCCACTACGTGGATTTTACATTCCATCCTAGCAATATAACATTTTATTTTATAGGTTGCACTTTTTAGAATCGCTGAAGTCGAAGGGGTCTATTCTGGTACCCCCGGTTGGGTTCCGTTGTTAACGTGCGGAACCCAACCCAACCGGGGGTACCAGACCCCGAAGCCTCTGAAAAATAAAAATGCGCAAAACAACAAAAACAACAACAACAACAACAAAAAAAACCCGCGCAATGAAAGATTGCATCCTTGCGCCTCATTGGCTGAATTATGGTTTTCTCAGAGATAGTGATTCCGTATAAGGCATTCTGATTGGTCAGAATAATGGAAATTTTATAACTTTAATTTTTTTGTATTAATTAATTTTAGTCGATCCAATGTAGAACATTGAATAATAATTTTTTTGATTTCATATTCTTTTCTTCGGTTCATTTCAAAAGTTTCCCCGCAACCTAATAATACTACTTGAACGATAGCGAGGCATGTCCTATGGACCTGATTCTTCAAACCCCGAGGAACGGGTCCGTTCTTCGGATCCGGTCATTCATTTTTCAGATCCGTCTCCATTGACTCGTTCTGGGGTGAACAGTGCATCATTTATTATTATTTCTGGCGGGCGATTTATATTAGTAAACACAGAATCAATTTTAAGAATTTCTTTCATGCTCTTTTTTCATTTCAACAGCTGATCAGGGGATAACAGCATTTGTTGCTTCAAATCCCATAACTTTAATTCAAATTTAACAGCTGATCAAGTATTGACAGATAAATATTCAGATATTCCTGGTTCCTGGTAAAATTTTAATTTAGTTTTTCATAAGTCTTGTGAATACTTATCTGAAAGATAACACATGAATTGACAGTTATAAATAGCCAAGCCGTGTATATAATTGGCTTGATTTTTTTAAACTTATTTTTTTAAGTTAAAAAAGTCTAAAATTTTTGTCTCTTTGAATTGTTACTGCAACATAAATTTATTTTTGTTATTGTGGAATATCAATTCCATTTTCGTTAACTTAGCTTTTTATTCATGGTATTTTCTTATCGATTTATGTTTCTTAACGTTTTTTAAAAAAAGTGTTTAACGCTTAAAAAAGGTTTTTTGAAGTTGATGCAAATAGTTAAATTGTATCCATAAAAAATTCTGCATTGATTTCTATAAGGATATGTCCAGTTATTTTGAGCACATAATTTATTCTGAAAGATAAAAATGTTAAAATTGTTGTGGGTGGATAGGTAAATAGATGCAAGACTGATGACAAGAGATCACTTATGTGTAAACAAAAAACAAAACAAAAAAAACCCCAAAATATCATTAATTTTTTTAAAGAATTCCACTGATGCTGTGCTGTTTAGATTTCTACAAATTATAAAGAAGGAATTCTGATATTAGAAAAAATAATATCACTTCTTATGATTTCTTTTTAGTGAAAATAATTTTACAACAGTTGATACACTTTTAAAAGGACTTACATATTTATACTTATATTAAGCATGTGGTGCTGTGGCAAATTTAATCCATTAATGGCAAAATTAATTTAAAGCACAGATTTCAATACATTTCTATTAAATTATGTTTAAAACACCAAGATTGAGATAACTGTGAATTCCTAGAAAAAAATTGTTTCATTTTCTCTTTTTAAATTTTTTTTAAGAAAAAATATTAGAAAAATCTGTAGAAAATCATTTTTAAAAACTCTCTTTACATAAATATTAAAGATTTTGAAACATAGCTTAAAACCGCATAACACACTTAACTCTTTGAGAAACTGGCACGCCCGCTTGACAGTCGTCTTCAAAGGGTTAATCGGAACATTTTTGAATTTATGTACCAACGGTCAAATCTTATCTTTTTAGATGTAATAACTGGATGGGGAATTTCTCTCAACTAGGGATGTAACGAATATTCGGTATTCGGCCTATGTGGCTCTTTCACCGAATATTTGGCTGGCCGAATATTTTCAAGATAATAATTTTTTTAATATATGCTATTAAATAATAAAAGAAAGAATATTGCAGAATTCTATTTCAGCACATTTCTTATCCAATAATCTCCTAATATTCACTCAATTTTAAGTTACATAGTAGATAAATGTATTTAATAACTTTACATATTTTTCATCGTAAAGCCTGCATTTATGATGCAAGAGCAATAATTTTTGGCCCTTTTGCCGAATACTAAACAGATATTCAGCCAAATAAATTCAGGATAATAATTTTTAAAAATATATATTTAACAACGAAGATTGCAGAATTATATTTCAGTACATTTATTATCAAAAAATTTCTTAACATTTATTCAATTTTAAGGAGGGAAAGGGAGCGTTATTAGGGACTGTTAAATAACTTTTAAAGAAAAGGAGAAATATTTACTGCATATTAAAAGTGAAGAAGAATATATTTTAAAGGAAATAACTGAACATTCTGACAAGTAAGGAAATTTGTTATAGTTAAGTGAAAGATAAAAAGGATGACAAGCAAGTTTTTAATTTTTTTTTAGGTTTTAATAAATTTTCTGAAAAAAAAATCTTTAAAATATAATCTAATGTATCTATAGATAAAATTATACTATTATAATTTATTGAGATTTACGAAAGCCACATTGTCTTATTCTTGGAATTAAAGTGTTTAAAATACTACAAAAAATATATCAAGATGTTAATATTTAATAAAATCAATAAAAAATAATAAAAAGATCATTTTTATTAATCTTTAATTTTTTCATTTAAAATTTGAGAAATATTTTATTTACCATCAAAAGCGAAATGTTTTTAAAAAGTAGATATTTGACCTGATCTTTGGATGAATATTTGGCTATTTGGCCAAATCACTATTCGTTACTTCCCTAATCTCAACCTTTAAAGCTAATAGAACACTGTTTCAAAATGTCTAGAGCTAGATGTTTTTCTCTGTGTTCAAGAAAGATAAATATGAGCATCTTTTGAAAATTTTCTTGTTATAATTGTATTGACGGTTGGTATCTACAAGTTGGAACACACCGATTTCATCGCCAAAATGGTAACCAGAAGAATCGAGCGGATTAGTTCCATTGGCAACCCATCGGCTAGATTGCTTACATCATGGCAAGCGTTTTGCGTGATTTGCGTTGTTTACATACTACGCAGATTTTTAAATAACTTAAAATATTTATTAAATATTTAATTAAATAATAAAATGTATTTTAATTAGTATGATTTCAATTTAATTAAATAATAAAATTTATTAGTATGATTTCAATTAGTAAATAAATGACAAATAAAACTTGGGTTTATTTAGTGATGATATATTTTTCCGATCATATAATTGAGAGATTTTTTCTTTGTCTTGTAATAAAAATCGTTTGCATGGAATTTTTGAAGTTGTACTTGTTTTGAACGCTACTAAGGGCAAATGTTCTGCTGCTAAATTAGAGTAATTAAAAGAAGCTGATTCCGTACATTCACTAAGTGAGTGAAGCTACTAGGATCCCACTTTGCTGAAAGCGAAGCCGCTGATGTTTTTTTAAGTTAAAAAAATTTGCCCGATGCCCACTTCAGATGCCGCAGGCATTGCGAGCGCTATTTTTCCTGCTTCATTAGAATAATTAAAAGTAACAGATGCCATACATTCAATGAGCTAGGAAAGCTAGTAGTTCTGTTGAAATTCTACATTTAAAACGGGAGATAGTGCAACGACAAACCATAAATGCAATGGGTTCGAAAAAAGATTAAATGATTAACTTTTAACTGTGACCGATGGCCGTTTGTTTACCATCTTGCTTTGGTGCGATGGTGCCGTTTTTTTAAGAGTGTGTTCCAACTTGTAGATTTCAACCGTATTGACAATAAGTCTTTTTGGTAAAAGTTAAGTTTATGGTACACAGCCGTTCCTCCCCTCTTAGGATTGCCAACTTTTTATCGCCAAGAGCAAGATGGCTTGGCGATGTAAGAACATTTGTTTTGGGTTCTCAATGAGCATTTTATTGTTGCCTTGTTGACGCAATGCCTGCGGCATCTGAAGTGGGTTCTGGGCAAATTTTTTAAACAAAAAAAAAAAAAAACATCAGCTGCTTCGCTTTCAGCAAAGCGGGAAAATAGTAGCTTCGCTTTTTCAGTAAATGTTAGAAATCTAAGGGTTTTTTTAAAATTCCAAAAATGAGAATTTCCACACGCAATGCCTGCAGCATTCCAAGTGTGTTCCGGGCAAATTTTTTAAGCTAAATAAAAATAAAAATAAGCTGCTTCGCTTTCAGCAAAGTGAGAAAATAGTAGCTTTGCTTTTTTATTGAATGTTATCAATCTAGGTTTTTAAAAAAAATTCCAAAAATGAGAAATTTAATTCCAAACAAAATTTTATTCAAATTTGAAGAAATTAACCAATGAAATCGTAGATAGCAGATACCTGACCAATAAAATCTCAACGCTGAAGCGCGAAATAAAAATATAATGATTCCTGCACAAACAAGACACAAATAGGAACATTCCGGTGCATCCAAAACAGATGTTCTGATGTCGCCAATGCGTCTTCTGCTTGGCGGCAAGGAATTGGCGATCTAAAGCAGAGAGAAAGGTTTTGCACCGTAAACTTTACTTTAACCATCTTTTTCATATTGTGTAAAATATACATAGTTTCATTGATTTAGTTGTAAATTAATTTGATATGACTGAAATTTATGTATTCATTTCATTTTAGGAAACCATAAACCATGTCTGTTGCTGCTTTGCAGGAAGCTGAAGTTGAAGAAGAAGACATTGAATATGGACCTCAAAAAATCAAAAAGTTAGAGGTAAGGATAATTTATAAAATTGTACCCATTTAAAAATTACTCCATTGAATAACAAAACTATTAATATTTCATTTATAAGGTTTTTGTTTGGTTCTTTTGCATATGTGTGTTATTTTTTAAATAACATGAAGAGAGAAACCTTATTATTTCAGTATTTTTGTTTTGGACAGTTTAAAATGTTTTTGGAAGCAGTCTTTTTTCATCGAAGTTACTGCAGCTGTGTAATTTTAGAATGTTTCTGTTTTCTTTCCAAACTGGGGAAATGTATAAATTTCTATAAATAATATTGAGATATGATTATTAACATATCTGTCTGTGTATATGAATTAACTTTATTCGGGGGTGATGGTTTTCCAGATTTATCTGGAATTCCGAATTTTCTACTTTCTCAAATTTTGAACTTCCAGATTTTTTCTGAGATTCTCTTTTCTCAAATTTTATTTTATACCATATATATATCAATGAGATATTGTAAAATTTAAAACTTTTAGATTAGGGGAGACCGGGGTACAATAGACCACCCCCTATTATTATTTCTGTATTTGAATGTTTCTTATTTTGGCACATAGATGACAGGCCTTAGTGCTGAAAAAAAATTTAAAACCATGTGCTTAACTGATAAATAAGCCATGTTATTCTTGACTGATGATTTGTAGTATTAAAGAATGGGGAACTTCAGCATTTTTTTTAAAAAATTTTCTAATCAATTGAAAATGCTTCAAAATGAACAGTAACATTAAAAAAAAAATCTAGGTAGTTTTTTTTATATTTGCGATCAAAGTTCGCCTCTCAGATGACGCAGGAAAAACTATCCATTTTGGCACAACGCTGGTCTAATGCCACACGTGCCCAAAAAGGGGAAAACCCCTGTTTGCTCACTGTAGATATTTTGCTTTTTTCCCCCTTTATTTTCCGACTACCACATCAGATAAAATAATGTCCAAAAAATACAAGTATTGTATTGTTCCTAAATGTGTTAATACAACTATAATGGAACCCGTGAGTAATTTCTGTATATTATATCTATTAAAATTATATATCACGAAGAACATTAAAATAGCCGTGAACTCATTATCCATTTCATTTTGAATATAAGTATTAGGTGAGATTTTAATTATTAATTTTAAAGCAAATAGTTAAATTTAATTAGTTTTTTCCTTCTATTTTATTGCATGGAATTTATATTTTAACCCTTTGAGGGGCGGATTACAGAGGCTGTCCCAACTTCTTTAAGATTAAAAAAAAATTATCTTGATATTTTACTGCTTATATTATTTCCATGGATATTCAAATGTTTTTAATTTTTTTAATTACATTACCATTCAAAATTAATTAGAATATCTTAAATATAAGTTTCAGGGATGAGATTCTTCCGCTTTTTTTGTTATTTTGGAGAAATTCCGTTTTTTTTTTTTTAAATCTTTTTTTTCTCTCAAAATTCCGTTTTTTTCCCCCCCTCCCGGATTTCCGATTTTTTTCCCCCTGCAAATATTTGCTTTTTCTTCCGAAAATTCCGCTTTTACACGAAGAAAAGAAACCTTTCTATCTTCCGTTTTTGAAAGAAAATTCTGGGAAAATATGCTCAATAGTGCGGCTTAACTCCACCGGCTAGGAAACTAGCTGATTCATCTTCTACTGACGAATCAACATTATATCGGCAAGATCTACAAGGATGAACATTCAGTGCCATTCAAAGTATTAAGTACCACCTTTTTGCAGAAAACAAAACCTCTGTGGTATATTTTGCAAAA
>BGPR01051866.1:0-10732 GCA_013235015.1 Araneus ventricosus
TTAATTATTTTTGACTACAGATTAAAAATAGTTAACAAAGAAAGCCCATTGACTCCGCGATTCGCGATGAAGATTTTTAATTTTCATTCTACTGTCACGTGATCCTTCAGGAATGCGCAAACATGTGAAATAAATTATTTTTTAAAACAACTATCACGTAATCCTTTTTTCCGCTGTAACTTCGGAACAAATTATCCGATACAAATAATTTTTATACCATCTTAAAGATAAAAATTTTACCTTTTCAATGATATTAATTTTGTTTCTGTGACATTTTTCATTCAATGTTTATTAATTTTTTAAATTTTACGTGCAGACGATTTTGAAATAACGCAAATTTATACCTACTTCGCTGCTAGGAAACGGTTAGACTTTGAACTAATTTATCTTTGTTTCTGAAAGTTTTGCTTATGTTTATAAATATCTATAAAACAAGGCAGAAATTACATGTATCTGTCTGTCTGCCGGTCGATCGGTCGGTCACAAGAACTCCTCCTAAACGGTGAACGGTAGCGACATGAAATTTACACACAAGGTGCTATTTTCAAATTTCAGAGTTAATTAGTTCTTAAGATATTTAATTAAATAACGAACATTAGCCGCTTTTAAGCCTATTGCTTAGACGTTTTTTGCCAATAACTTCCGAAATCTTTATTAGACAACAATTATTTTTATGCCATTTTAAAGACCAGAAAATGATCTTTTTAATGCTATTAATTACATTGCGATGAAATGTTTTCTCTGATTGTTTGTAAGGTTTAAAAATATTTTTGTAACGTAATTTCTAACAAGTCTTTTTATTCTTATAGAAATAAATTCAAACGAAATTACTCTTTCGCGCGCGGGCTTCTGCCAGTGTTAAAGTTAATATAAGAAAATATTGCTTTCTCTGACCATTAACAACAAAGGAGACTTTACACTTCCAGTTTCCTGTTGTCCTTGCATTTGCAGCTTTTAATGCGGTTACACAGTGATCCAATGACGTTAGTGAATTATTCTCTTGATGTTTTGTTTAAATTTCACAATGAGGTATTACAAAACATCCATCTGTAGATACGGTAATGGGCATTAACAAGGAACATCATACACTGTAGAGCTCTTCAACATCTTAGAATTGTCAGGGCACCTTCCGACAAGCCGAGATTGAATGCCGCTGTGCCAGTATTACTAATACGCAACCTCGATATACCGAGACTGCGCAATGGCACACGGTCGCAAATTACACACCAAGGTCCAAACGTTATGAAAGCTATTGTTATGACTGATATAGGGAGAAGAGAGAGTATTTTAATTCCACGCCTTCCGATAATGCCGAAGGATTTATCATCTCAGTTCAGAAGGTAACAAATCCCTTTCAATATGTCATTTGCCAGGCTCAGGGCCAGATACTGAAAGTGGCAGATGTACATATGGAAAAACCATATTTTTCGCATGGGCAACTATACATGGCGTGTTCATGTGTGTTCAGCCCACACAACCTCTACATCCGTGTAAATAATGTTATATACAAAAGTATATTAGAATAGATAAACAATTTACATAAGTATCAGCATACATGTACAGTACACTCCTGTCAGCCGTCCAATTAAGTATTATCTCTGTCAGAACTTTTCCTTTCCCCTTTCAAAATGCAACAAAACATTTACATTCGTGAATTAAAAAAAAAAGATTAATTCAAATTCTTCGCGCACGAAGTCGCGGGTAACAGCTAGTAATATAATAAATGCGAAAGTGTGTCTGTCTGTCTGTTTGTTAAGCTTTCACGACCAAACCACAAAACCGATTTGGATGAAAATTGGCAGAGTTGTAGCTTCAAACCCAAGAACGGACATAGGCTAGGTGAAATCACGTTAAATTAATTATTTTTGACTACAGATTAAAATTAGTTAACAAAGAAAGCCCATTGACTCCGCGATTCGCGATGAAAATTTTTATTTTTCAATCTGCTGTCACGTGATCCTTTAGGAATGCGAAAACATGTGGAATAAATTATTTTTAAAATCAACTATCACGAAATCCGTTTTTCCGCTGTAACTTCCGAACAAATTGTCCGATACAAATTAATTTTTATACCATCTTAAAGATAAAAATTTTACCTTTGCAAGGATACCAATTTTATTTCTGTGACAGTTTTCATTCAATTTTTATTAATTTTTTAAATTTTACGTGCAGACGATTTTGAAATAACGCAAATTTATAGCTACTCAGTTGCTAGGAAATGGTTAGACTTGCCTTTATTTCTAAAAATTTTGCTTACATTTATAAGTATCCATAAAATAAGGCAGAATTTATGGTAGCGACGTGAAATTTACACATGGCATTCTAGAGCATATTTTTAGGTCAAAGGTGTTATTTTCAACTTTCAGAGTTAATTAGATCTTAAGATATTTAATTAAATAACGAACATTAGCCGCTTTTAAGCCTAATGCTTAGACGTTTTTTGCCAATAACTTCTGAAATCTTTATTAGACAACAATTATTTTTATGCCATTTTAAAGACCAGAAAATGATCTTTTTAATGTTATTAATTATATTGCGATGAAATGTTTTCTCTGATTGTTATTAAGGTTTAAAAATATTTTTGTAACGTAATTTCTAACAAGTCTTTTTATTCTTATAGAAATAAATTCAAGCCAAATTACTGTTTCGCGCGCGGGCTTTTGCCAGTGTTAAAGTTAATATAAGAAAATATTGCTTTCTTTGACCATTAACAACAAAGGAGACTTTACACTTCCGGTTTCCTGTTGTCGTAGCATTTGCAGCTTTTAATGCGTTTACACAGTGATCCAATGACGTTAGTGAATTATTCTCTAGATGTTTTGTTTAACTTTCACAGTGAGGTATTACAGAATATCCATCTGTAGATACGGTAATGGGCATTAACAAGGAACATCATATTCTGTAGAGCTCTTCAAGATCTTAGAATTGTCAGGGGCACCTTCCGACAAGCCTAGAATGATAGTCGGTGTGCCAGTACTCCTAATACGTAACCTCGATATACCGAGACTGCGCAATGGCACACGGTTAAAAATTACACACCTAGGTACAAACATCGTGAAAGCTACTGTTATGACTGATATAGGGAGAAGAGAGAGTGTTTTAATTCCACGCCTTCCCATAATACCGAAGGATTTATCATCTCAGTTCAAAAGGTAACAAATCCCTGTAAAAATATCATTTGCGAGGCTCAGGGCCAGACACTGAAAGTGGCAGGCGTACATTTGGAAAAACCATATTTTTCCCATGGGCAACTATATGTGGCCTGTTCACATGTGTACAGCCCACACAACCTCTACATCCGTGCAAATAACGTGGTATGCAAAAGTATATCATCATAGATAAACAATTTACATAACTATATCAGCATACATGTACAGTACATTCCTGTCAGCCGTCCAATTAAGTATTATCAACCGTCAGAACTTTTCCTTTCCCCTTTCAAAATGCAACAAAACATTTACATTCGTGAATTAAAAAAAAAGAATAATTCAAATTCTTCGCGCACGAAGTCGCGGGTAACAGCTAGTAGTATTATAAAATTGACGGGAGGTTGTCTTGATTCAAACAGCCGCTGATGTTAAAGGCGTAGGACTACTTTACTCGTGTGACTCTTTTGTTTCTCAAAGTATCTATCCTTTACCTCTAAAATAAGACACTAGTTATGTTTTTAACTTATGTAGTTACCGTTATATAGATGATCTCCCATACAACGTTTTTTTGAGGCGTTTTGCGTGTGAATCAAATTCCTTCCTGAGACCCCAATGGGAGGAACGTAGTTCTGCGTTTAAAACGCAGGCAATAATAAATAAGGCTTTCTAACATGATAATATCATTATGCGACGATATTTCAAACTAGAGATTTGAATTCTCTTTGTTTTTAGTTGTAAATGTCAAAACAGAGATGGGCACAGTTAAGTAATAAGGAGCCAACTGCAATTATATAGATTTCTGATCATTATTGTAAACTGCACATAAGTGTGAGTAATTCGCTATGGAAAATTGAACAAACTGCTATACCTCACACAAAAGATTATAAAGGATGCAATAATCAATTTTAGAAGAACGCAGTTTTAGGATTTTTTCAGTAGTATTTCGCGAAAACAGCTATATCTCAAAAACGTTTATTTTGGCTCGAGTCCCCAATTGCATTTCTGCATCCACTTTTTGCTCTGCTGTCTAAAAACATCTAGAATTTTCTCTTCGAATAATTAATGACTCTCTCAACAGATGCATAAATATCACCAATGGAAGAATTTTTATCAAATTTCTTTTCATAAAAATAGACGAAATTGGCAAGGCTCTAATAATTCAGAAGCAATAATTGTTTTGTTTGATTTTTGGGTTAGAACAATTCTTTTACCAGTTATTGTATCATCTAGTATTCTTCCTATCATCGAAAACGGAACTTGGATATTCCTCAAAATTCCTTTTATACTGTATCTAATTTATTTAGTTAAGCTCTATTTTTGCATATAATTTTGAAACAAGTTTGGCAATAAACGAAGAAACTTGATAAATCTTTTATATTTCAGTGTTGTCTGCTCTCATTGTGTTCACGCAAAAGTTCACTATAATGCAAAATATTTCTCTGTAAGCAATAGTAAAGATTTTAGGTCACATATACAAAAAAATGAGTATTCACATAGTTAGTTCTTCTTATATTTGTATAAAAGTTAGGCCTCTGTTTGGACATAATTTTTATGTTATAATGGTAATTTAAAAATATACCCATCGGATTATTGCATGAGTTTTAATTATGCTAATTATTCAATAACAAGTTATGTATTTTTCTTATGGACCATTTAAAATTTATTTATTTTCTTATACGTTTTGTGCGAACATTTATACACATTTTTTCTGTGTTTTCTGTTCTTAAAATTTGTTTATAATTTCTCTCTTATTCAATAATTGAAATTGATTTTCCTTTAAAAGACAGACACATAAAAATTACAGCATAATACCGTAATAGAATTTATTTACAATAAAGCAATTACATTTATTTGCCTTTTACTTTATAACCAGTTTTATGAAGAGTTCAGTTCCCTTTCTATTTTGCGTATAAAATTCTGATAAACTCATTCAACTGCATAATCTAAAAAAAAATGAATGAATGTTGAGAATCGAAAATTTTCAAATTCCCCTATTATACATCACAGGGCTCAGTATGATAGGTCACATAATAATCTTTTTAGCTTTTATTTAAATCAAGATGAATCCAAACTATTGCTGGCAAATATTACGACCCATAAAAAATGTTTTAGTGAAGATTTCGTCTCAATTAATTAAAAATATAATTTTAATTAAATTAATTGTTAATTTTAATTAATCAAACAGTTAACATTAATAGTTAGTTTGAGAATTGGCAAATTTGACAGATTAATTTTATTTGATATTTAACTAAACATGGCGGCACCAATATTTGTTTAATAAATTTAATATAAAATAATAAAAAAGATAGATATTTAAATAAAAGTTTCCTATCTCCTTATATATATAGAAAAATAGCTCATTAACTTTAAAATTGTTTTGGGGTTTTCTGCCTGAGAATTTGCTTTTAATCGTCGATGGAGTTTTAAATTTACTGTTCAAAATGGCTGCATTCATATCCTATGCTTTAAACACGCATATTAAATTTGCCACTCACAATGTTTAATAATTTTTATTCTCTTATGTGTTAGGAATTTAGTGACTATTATCTCTGCAACCAGGGAGTTCTCTAAATGACCCTATTCCAGTAGTGTTTAAATATTTCTTTCGCATATGACAAAATAAGGTCTGCACAATTATATGGTAACCTAGATTAAATAAATTAATTTTTAAATCTAGAGTCTTTATTCGTTCGTGTCAATTGCCAATTTCTTTTCACAGCTTAATGTTATCTAGGGGATATTTGCACTGCTGGGATGTTTATTTCTTTATGACTCCTACCTGTTGAATGAGTATGTGTTGTAATATAAAAAAATTGAGCAATGTACTGACTAATAAATCTAGCATAACTTTTTAAGTAGAATGATAAAACTTTGATATAGTAAAACATTTAATGTCATGAAAACAGAATCACGACGTAAATATTGCAATGTGTGAAAACAATAAAGTCATTGACTATGTTTGTATTGATCAATATGTAATATTTCATTACTTTTGTAACATTAACGTAAAGGAATCTACCTTTGCCTTCCAGCTTGCCGAAAGGGATTATGTTACGCAATTTTTATTCATAAAAAGAGAATAGCATAAATTTTGAATATATTTTTGTTGTTGTTATTTTTATTATTATGTTTTCGTTCTGTAATTATTT
Organism: Araneus ventricosus; assembly: GCA_013235015.1. Taxonomy (NCBI): domain Eukaryota; kingdom Metazoa; phylum Arthropoda; class Arachnida; order Araneae; family Araneidae; genus Araneus; species Araneus ventricosus. The sequence goes on from BGPR01051866.1 coordinate 6,299, forward strand.
ATATATAATTATCCTTAATTTAGCAAAAAGAAATTCAATTGTTGAAGTTACTATCATTTTCCCGTAACATATCAAAATCATTTAAATTCTGTTCTCAAATATAATAATATTCTTAAGTGAATCGATTATGAATAAAATATATATTACTTACTTGGAATAAGTTTGGTATCATCCTTTTTCTATTACGACCACTTTAATCTTTGATAATTCGACATCGGAAGTAAAAAAGGCTTCTTTGAATGATAGCGACATTTTGGTTTCAGATAAGTAAGAACAGATACACTTACTGGAATTAAATTCTGTGCCAGATTCTGAACAAATACTTTTAAAGGTTTCCACGGCTTCCTGTTTGAACACATTAACGCTATATGTTTTAGTGATATTAAAACGAAGGAAGTAATGGATATTTCTAGGAAAATAAATGTTTGAGAAACGCGACGCTATTAAATTTTTTTGTAGTTGACAAGAAATGCGCAATATATCTTATTTGCGTGAGATTCAAGATAAGATCCGGAAAACATAACAGAATTGAATTGTAATTTCTCAGATGACATGCGGATATTACTAAGGCTATATTTAAGCGATTGATTAATTTAAAAAATTATGGATCCAAAGTAATTTTTAAAAATCCATCGCGATTGGACTGTAAAAATATCAATATTTTTAGTTCATAAGAAAGGATGAATTTAAAATAAAATATTTGTAAAAATTGCTTTTTTTCACTTTTTCATGCATGAAGCTACATAAAGAAAGCATTATAAAGAAATTTTCATAAAAAAATCAGTCTAAATTTTGTAGAATTTCGACGTTTCAGAACTTCCTGAATCCTGAAAATCATTTTTATCTCTGGTTGTCTATTTATTGAGGTGCATGTGAACACTATAATTCAGAACACAATGAGTTGAATAAAATTTGTTATGTGGTCTTAACACCCAAATTTCAGATCTGTGTCAAATTTTCGTTCAAATTCATTCACTGAAAAGTTACTCTTCTACAATACATGTCTTCATAATACTCTGAAATTGAACAAAAGAACAGCCACTTTTACGAAGATTCCGTATATATTTTTAGTTATTGTGCTTATGAACACTCGCGCTGTCATTCTGCCTACTGAAAATATGAAAAATATTGATTTGCATACAAGTTTTCTAGGCTATAGCTAGTAATTCTGTGAACAGTAAAAAAAATTAAATGTCTGCTTTTATCAGTATTAGCAAAATAGCTATTAAATTTCATTTGCAGTTATCGATATATTTGGAGGAAATGTGAATGGAGTTCCAAAATGATAACAAATTAAAAAGAAGATAGTCGTAATAAATATAGTATGGGTGCCTAGGTCCCATGTGTAGTGTAGTTTCGTAGACAGGTGAGGACGCAGTTCTGCTATTAAAGAAATTTAATGACAGCACAAACATTTAGGACGGCACAAACATTTAAATAGGAAAAGATAAAGGTGAAAGAATTAGAGGGCGGCCACTGCCCTGTACATCAAGTCATCGCCGACAGTTCTGGCGTTGCGTTCCATCGTTCGCCATTGCACACACAATAACTTCTGTCTCTAACAAGCGCAAGATCATCTGACGTGACGTCAGCTAAGAGTGAAAGCAGACGAGAGCCTCCTGGCGGGATACTACATAAATAATCAGAAAACTTTACATAAATAAAAGATAATCTTCTTCAGGTTTGTATAGCATGAACCGTTTGGCTAGAATAGTTGGAAAAGCATACTTGAGAAGCTAAACAGTACATGAAACGGAATCAATAAAACAGCCTGAAACGGAATTTAAAAAATAAAAATCATTACACATACGTCATTTTTAGACTTCAAGGAGTATTCATGCCAATTTCGAACAACTGGTTTTTTCGTCAATGCGTAACAAATAACATTAATAATAAATAGTCTTCATGCCGAACGGTGGAGTTAAAAAACAGGACCTCGCTTCTTTCGGTTAAAAATAAGTTCTGGAATGTTTTTGAAAATCAGGGAAAAAGAGCTCGGTAATCAGACGGGCATCAATGAATGAATAATCTTCTAAAATTTAAGATGGCGGATAATAGTTTTTCTTTCGGATAATAATTTCAAAGTTGTCGCTGGAAAACATGGAATGTTACAAAATCGAAAACAACCGTGACAAACCGTCAGTGTAAAAGGTAACCAGGAATATTTTTAGAGTACTTTTATAGAGGCCAATCGAGAATTCGAATTTTTAATTTGCAAAACAGCAGCAAAAGATGTTAATAAAATCTAACAGTCAGCTCCAGAAAGTTTTCTGAACTTTAAATTGGCTTCAATATCTTTATGAAAAGTTCGATGGAACTGTCGCACAGACCTCGATGAAAAACATTTTAAGAAACACAAACTTCTAAATGAACGTTAAATAAAAAGAATAAATAGGATTTTACAGAAATCATTCCATTGTTCCAATTTTTTGTTCTAAATTTTGCAGCTTTGAGTTCAATGTACTCTATGACACAGTATCTTGATGATCACATAATCTCTTTCATGTCATTTTTACATGTCATGACGATTTTGCTTGAAAGCCTCACGCAACAGGATTTCCTATGTTAAAAGAAGAAAAAATTATTAATCGAATAAATCAACTTTTCAGTAAAAAATATATCACCTGTCTCGCGATAGTATTATATTGTTAAAAATAAAATCTCAAACCAGTCTCTCTCGCTCACATGGTTTGCCACTACGAACATTTAATTTAGCGGTCCTCTTCTTTCCAATTCCAACATATTTTTTTCATTTTTCATTTTATTATTCCAGAGGATTTCGCAAATGTACTCAAAAAGTATTATAAAAATACTTTTGTGTTACTCACACGTTTATTTATTTTTAAAATGACATTTTTTTGGTGCTTTGATGCATGAACATAAATTTTTTCCGTTTATTACCCCTGTCGCGCGATCCAAAATTAATTTCTATGTTTGAATTTATTTTTCATGTTTTCATTTTGTTTTGCTACAATTTTTATTTGTAATTATTCAGCGGCCTTTCGATACCTTCTGGAGATTTGTAAATTATGTTTTTAGAAATCGGTATTAAAACTGATCCCGTTACCGATTTTCTTTCATCCTTTTTAATTGATGCTTGATGCTTAGTGTCTTATTGCTTTATTTAATTTTTTCTTATTATATGGGAGGGAATTCCCTTGAAATATTTTAACTAATCAACAGTTAATGCGAATATATTTTATGGATTCATCCTTCTTGAACCTCATTGTGTTAATTTTACATAGCACAATATTTTATTTTTCAACAACACTAAAAGAGTATAAAGAATACAAGAAAAATAATTTTTAAAAATTATTTTTCAACTTAATTTTTAATTAAAATTACTTAATTAAGAGCCTTAATGCTTTAATTAAAATCCCTTTACTAAAATTAGTTCCTTATTCAAATCAAAAATATAGTGACCAACAAATTTTATTAATAGACTAATATTTTATTCAAAATTAATTGAAAAAGGCCAAATTGGAAATGGTGTAAACATGAGTCATTACCCATTGCAGGGTTAATAGAATATATTAATGTTATTTTCTAATTTTGTACTAATAAGACTCGATCAAAATTGTTCTGTCTTGTTTCCTCGCTTTTTCACCTAACATCCTGAGGCTCCCAAAATTTGAGTATTATTCATTTAAGCAATTTTTATGTAAAATTACTTTCAGTGGTTTGAATGAGAAATCATTGCCAAAGCACATTTCATTAATTTCAACGTAGGACTATGTTCCTTCCATTGGGGTCTCAGGAAGGAATTTGATCCACACCCCAAAACGCCCCAAAAAAACGTTGTACGGGAGATCCTTTCTATCTCGGTAACTACATATGTTAGAAACATAACTAATGTCTTATTTTATAGATAAAGGATAACAATAAAAGTTACAAAAAAATTGAAAATCGGAATTGTAGTTCAGCGACTACTGAGCCGCAAAGTTGGGCTAAAATACGCATGAATTGGTGACGCGATCCTCTATATGTCGGTAACTACATATGTTAAAAACATAATTAATGTCTTATTTTAGAGATAAAGTATAGAAACTTCGAGAAGCAAAAGAGTCACGTGAGTAATCCTAAGCCTTTAACATCAGCGGCTGTTTGAAAAAGACAGGCTCCCGTCATTTTTTTTAATTATCAAAAAAATTCCCGGATATTATGCAGAATACGATCTATTTATTTGAATACAGAAAATAACACTATGAGATAATAAAAGAGATAAAATTGTAAAGCTGTCTTCTGCACTCTAAGAGTAGCGAGGTTTTGCAAGTGGTATTACACCTCTTTGGATCCATTTGCTATCAGGGTGTGAAAACTTTATGATTATTTAATCGCTAGGTTATCATTTAAACTCTTGAATCGTGCTTCCATAACTACTAAAGGCTTTCATAATTTAATCCGTCTGCTGTGTGTGCGTGCGCGTGTGTGTGT
>BGPR01051867.1:0-10731 GCA_013235015.1 Araneus ventricosus
TTTTTAGTATGTTTTTGAAGTGTTTATTATTTTTAAAATATGTTTTTGAAGTTTTTAGTATGTTTTTGAAGTGTTTATTATTTCAAAAATATGTTTTTCAACTAAATTTTTATATTTTCATTTACTTAAATTTTTATTTTTAGAACTAAAATCAAAGAAAAATATTCTCTGTTTTATTAAAAATATTTTCTAAGTTTTTGTATATGAAAAATATGTTTTAGGTTTTTAGGTTCTGACATTGAAATGAAATATTCTATTTACAAAATTTCTAAAATAGTGTCGTGGTGAAAAAGTTTTTCAGGAAAATGAATAGTTGGTTTTTACTTATACATTATCTATAAAATATTTTTTAGTTATCTTTTGTTTTATTTAAAGTAAATTTGAGAAAACCTTTAAAAACGGCATAAACATGTTCTTTTATTGCAATACAAAGCACGTCGTTCACTTTGTAGGCTATATAATATGCAGCTTAATTTTATAATATAATTACCATTGACATTTTTACAATGAATTTTTCATTTAATATTCGTGACTTGATTACATGTCTTAATTAAAATACCACGAAAATCAATTCATGTTACGTCTACAGGTAATTGAAGAAAGCTGTTCGGATTTTGGCTCTTTCCAGATGAGGGTCTGAAATAAAGAGTCCAGGCTAAATCGCGACTTGCCTATAAAAAGTTATGGCAACATAGGAGTCATGGGCAGATATCATGTTGCACGATCTCTCACTCTTCCGTGCGTTTCATAGAGGTTTGCTAACTCCTTAAAAGTAAAAGGAAGAAATCTTATAGCCCTTCGTTCGACTTTTCCAGGGAGAGGTTGACTCTCGGCTCTTAAGCCCGCCGTTCACGATCACTTCACTCCACGCAAATGGCGTGGTGGCACTCCACACCAATCCCTTTTTCCGCCCATCCATTTAGGTAGATCATTCACGGCCGCTCCGCCCAAACCGCGAACCCATCCACTACGAGTCACTCCGTTCCCCTACAGTACCTGCTATCCCGCCTGCTCCGATTTCCTCTAGAGCGAGAGAGCCCCCCTCCCGGTAGTATACATCGGTCGCATTTCAACATTTGTAGCCCGGCATTCCAAATGGAGCGGTTGGATATTCAAACTAGTTGAAAATCCAAACTTTCAACTACACCGCTCCAATTGTCGTCGGTTTTCGCACAGACGACCAGTTTTGGCGTTGAACATCGAATTTGCGTGAAGCGGGGTGCTCGTGAATGCCCAGTCTTATTGACGATAATGCTCGTTTCAGAGAGCTCCTCTGACCGATGATTATCGTGAAAGTTAGGATATTATTAACCGGATGGAATGACTAGCCAAATTAATAGATCTAAACCCTATTGAACATGTCTGTGGCATTCTTGGGAGAGCAAATGTAGTTTATAATCCGCCTCTGATAACCTTTCAGAAAACTAAAAACTAAGTTAGCTGAAAACTAGGTTACTGCATGTATAGGTCCAACTGTCACAGGGATTCATATACAACTTATTTTCAGTCCGATCTAGCTCTGTGAGAGGTGTATAAGTGTAGGGGGAACGACCTTATTCAGTATCAAAGTTATTTTGTGATCGACCTAATAAATTGGTTTCTGCATATCCGCGCTGATGAGCTTTTATGCGTTTTAAGTGCATACTGTGACTGTTGATGATATATTTTCTCCCTACACAGCTGTACATTAATACGAAATTTCATTACAATGTGTATATTCATTTTTTTTAAAATTTGACAGAATGAGCTAATTCTGCAAATTTTGAACACCACTGTACACTATTCTCTCCGCTTCGTCAAAAATTCTCAAATAATTAGTTCCCGATTAGCTTTCACCTGTTGCTGCAAAAAGAAGAAAACTTTTTGGAAAACTTATCTAGCTACTTTAAGACATATGGATGACGAAAGGATAAAATTTATAGATGAAAAATAAAAGAGAATCTCGGTTCCCATTTCCTTGTATATCTTCACATTCATTGACTTTTTTATTTTCTTATGTTCAATGTTCTGGTTTTTATTTGGAAAGAAGGATTTTTGGTTAGCCGAAAGTAAGATTTTCTGATTAGTCGAAAAGGATTCACATGACATGCTTACAAATGTGGAAAAACGATTAAAATATGGGAATGCGTTTTTAAGTCGATTTTCAAATCGAAAATTATCCCTTAACTAAAATAATTACCTCTTTAAAACCTTGAACTCCAAGAAACGTGTCCATCTGACCAGCTGCGGACATCGCTGCAGTGTCCTCTCCTGATTGAGACAGAGATAAAAAGTCAAGTGCATTTACATACCAGAAATGTATATGTATCCAAAAATGCTCATGTACATGATGCCCACTTTAATAAGGGCCAATCCCCCCCTTAACTTCAGAAAGACGGAAGCTTTAGTCATGAAAGTAGTGTCTAAGTATAGTAAAACGTCTATGCGCTATGCGATGAGACAACTTACAACGCCATCTGGTGGAAAACTTCGGAGTTAGTGTTCCTATCTCGAAAACTGAACAAAATATAGGGAAAATATCAATCTCAAAGTTGTACAACGCTACCGATTTAGTACAAAAAGATAACTTGTGCACACTAATACGAAGAGCAGAACGCTTAAAAGGCACATTTGTTTGTTCGCATTTTCCGAAATTGTGAAGTCACAAGACGTATAAAAATGGAGAAAATGCTATTTTTCGGGCAAAAAATGCCCCATTGTACTTTTTCCTGTGGAAATAACTGAAACGCCAGGTGTATGGACATAGCAGGACTTTCGATGGTGTATTATTGTTGCTTGTGTTTGCGCACCAATTCTCTGCTTAAACGTGCGCAAAGTGAAATTTAAACAAGGACTCAAATCTGCATTGTAGATGACGGAGAGCACTTTGAACACCGAAAATAAAGGTATCTTGTGATAACTAATTGTTTTTTCTCTTTTTAACTCGTATTGTGACGTCACAGTTTCGGAAATCGCGAACAAACAAATGTGCATTTTAAGCGTTCTGTTCGTATTAATGTGCACAAGGTGTATTTTTGTACTAAATCGATAACGCTCTACAACTTTGTAGTTTATATTTTTCCTCTACTTTGTACCGTTTTCGAGATAGGAACGCTAACGCTGAAGTTTTCCACTAGGTGGCGTTGTAAGTGGTCTCATCGTAAAGCGCATAGACGTTTTATTATACCTAGACACTACTTTCATGACTAAAGCTGCCTTCGTTCTGGATTTAAGGGGGTTGGCCCTTATTTAAGTGGGTACCCTGTATAAAGCTTGTCATATTTGTTTAGTCGCGCAAAGCTATATAAATATCCACATTAATTATCCAAATTTTGATATTTTTTGTATGTGACAGTATTGCATTTGTGAATATAAAAGTAGAAATTAAATCATTTCATAACGGACATGTGCACGATCCAATTGCTTGCAAATAATAATATTATCAAGTCAAAAATATTTTTGAATGGTTTCAGAAGGTTTTTTCGTACCTGTTGCAGACGATCGAACAGCAAATTTGTGCTGATTAACTTCCTCTCCGAAGATATCCTTCAAATCTTCAATAATGCCGTGACAAATTTTATTGGACAATGATGTTTTCTCTACGATATGTGTTACCCTGTAAAATAATTTACCAAACTAATATGATATGAAATCTCATAAAACAATTCAAAGGATATTTTTTTTAATTTTTCAAAATTATCAATTCCAATTTTTTTCAGAGCAAATAATTTTCGAAAACTATTTTTTTAGAATAAGCAGTGCATAATAAATCCGAGAAGCTCTAAAAATTCTAATAGTTAGCTTTTAATTGCCAACAAATAGTTAAGTCAACTTACTTGTTGCAAACTTGTTTTAAGTCCCCATTTTGATTTCCACTGAAAAAGAAGTAAGCAAGCAATATTTCAGATAATACAGAATGTCCAAAAAATGTATACACACTTTAATAGCTATTGCATGAAGAATTAATTACAAACACCAAAGATTCATAACTGAAATATTTATTATTACAAATCTAGAATCTCGTCAGTTATAAAAAAGGGCCGAAATGTTGATCGTAATTGTGCAGGCACTGCTGATAAAGCCGATCGATGGAATTACAAACGTTGCCAAGAATATTTGTTGATTTTAAAGTTCTTTCTCTCTCAATGGCTGTTCTCAACTCGTCGACTACAGCTGGTCTTCAGCTATAAAAATTACATTTCAGGTTTCCACACAAAGAGAAATCCATGGAAGTGAGATCAGGTGTATATGTGTGTAGGAGGGAGGGATCAATTATATATATACATACATATCATATTACTACATTAGTTCTGATGATAATTCATGTGTTAATTAATATGAGTTCCGAAACTTTCATACATTTTTACTTCATTATTTATTTTTATTTAATTTCACGTCTTTCATGTTTGTGGAAAATAGAATTTTGTAATCGTATTTTCACTCACTTTCCAATGGAGCAGAGTTCTGAAATTTTGAACAAGTGTGCATTCCTGGTTATAATACAATGTTTTATTATTTTCAAAATTTAATTATTAGTTGATAGATTAAATTTAATTCAATTTTGATTCCGTGTAAGACACGCCGCATGGTAAAAGAAAATTGTTAATTGATACTATTAAAATAATAATAATGAATTATGAAATATGTTAAAGATTAAATACAGAAATATTAAGAAGCTTTTAAAAGATGAATACTTAGTATACTTAGAAGAGGAAATTAATTTTTATAAAAAATTCTGGGGGTAAAAACAAAAACTTAACGAACGATAAAGAAATTAAGTCACAACGAATATCTAAGAAAATTCTTAAACACTCATTAATAATAAAAAAAAATTATGAATGTGATTCCAATTTAGTTAGTATTCTACCAGAACCTCATGGTTTAAGGTTTTTATTTCAAACCCCAGATTTTTTTACTTTCTCGTATACGAAGTATACAAAGAGAAAGTATTGTAATCGTCAAAAAATTCGAACTCGAGATTTTGACGAATCTCCACGTTTTAGACCTCCCTGAGTCCGAAAAACACAATTTTGGAATTATGTCTGTGTGTCTGTCTGTCAACACGATAACTCGAAAACTATTAGAGCTACGGGGATGAAATTTGGTATGTGGTCTTTAAACATAATTTGTAGGTTTCTATCAAATTTTGGACAAAATCCGTCAACGGGAAGTCTGTCTGTCTGTATGTTCGGGGTCATGCGAACGCTATAACTCAAAAACTTGAAAAGCCAGATGGATAAAATTTTATACACAGTTTTATCGTCATGAATGTAGGTCCGTATAAAATTTTAGGCCAAGTCCGTCAAAGGGTTGACCGTCTGTCGGTCCGTATAATTTACTTTTGAAGAGAATCCTCTCTCCACACGCATGCGTACTGGTTACTGCTGTTCCTGTAATACGGTCTATCCTGGCTCACTGCCAACTTCTTCTCGAATAAAAGTGAATTAATTATGGAGTGTTTTCTTTTAATTTTTCTTTCACGCCGAAACATTTTCTCAATAAGAGTTGCATATTTATTTGATTTGCGGTTAGTTTTATTTTGTATATTTCGTAATGCATTTTTTTTCTGAGTGGATTTTGCATTATTTTTACTCTGACAGAACGAAAGTAGTTGTTAAAAGTAAAGTTATAAAATAACAAACCAAAATTAGTGTCAATTGATTCATCAGTTCTGTTCTTCATGCTTTTTTAATTTCTTAAGCACTCTGCCAATGTGCATGATATTTTCAACTACAACTATCGGTAGTAAATTTGTAACAATCAGATCGGAGACATTACTGGCAAGCTAAAAGGCTGCTTAGATGTATGCAAATCTTTTAGTAAGTTACATTCGATAATTGAAATTTGGTATGTGGTATTCAAATTTATCCACGCGGTGGGGGGGGAAACAGCACCTTTTTGGGGAAGTATACGAGAAAGTTTAGGGGAGGCCACTCCCGCTGGTTTATTTTAAAAAGATTCAGCTTTTAAGCACACTATCATAAAAGCGTGGTTTTTGAACACTTTTTTATTTTTATTATTCTTAATTGTTTGTGTAAAGTTAATTAATTTTTAATTGTTTGTTTAATTATTCTTAATTGTTTGTATTAATTTAAAGTTTTATACTTTATATATATATAAGTATACAATATATATATATATAAACATCCTGTGTTTTCAAATAATTCATTTACGGTGTTTCTTTTATTTGCAAATAAATAGTATGTGAATTTATCTTACTATGCTACATCTTCTAAGTGTTTAACTGCGTCCAAAATATCGGCTGTCAAAAATTCCTGATACGCAGCCGTTGTCACTACAATACCTTTGGGTACAATAAACTAAATCATGGAAGAAAGAAAATAGCAATTAATATTTTTCCTATTAAAATGAGAAACGCAGAATTTATTTTACGAATAAAGGCAAACTCTGAACAGAATATAATCTCATAACTGTCATACTGATTTTTCTTTTCTGCTTAATTGCGTCAGCATTCCCAGGGATGATCCTTTCCCTCCAGAAATCTCTCCAAAGTGAGACGTTTCATCGGTGAACTGCACGGTCAGAGGAACGCCTTTAAAAGGAAAAATCATGCATAAAAGTTTTGAAAAATGAAGTTAATTGATGCTCATGTATACACGTCAAGTGCCCGTCATCATTACAAATTTGGAATCCATTCCGCTCTTGCCGTTGCTATTGGTAATGCTAAAACAAATTCTTTTGTTGTTTGAAATAATTGTTCATTTTTTATTTGTATTTTCTTTCATACTGTAATCCTGATTCTTACATTAAAATTTTGATTAAATTTTTCTGTGTTTGTCTTTTACTAGTCTTCATTTTGTCTATTTTAGTTAATACTAGCCGCCTTCGGCGACCAGCTTGTTCGCCGGGAATATGTCTTGTATCATTTTATATTCATGGTTCTCTTAACAACGTAATTTTAAACTTCAGATTGTAATAGATATTTGAACCATGTTCTATTACTGACCTTGTACCTGTTCTGTTCATTGTTTATATAAATGTTCCTAACGGAGTCAAATAACTGACCATGTCATGCAACCTCTAATTCCACGTTGTCGGCACTATCTTCACTTTCTTATTCCTCTTGTAAAATATGCATTTGATTTCAATATTAAAATGAAGCAGCTCATTTTATGGCCAGCGGCGTTTTATCTGGATTAAAACATGTTGAAAAATGAATAAAAACATAGCAAACATAACCTTTCAGCTTGTGTTCCTTAATATAAGCAAAGCAACATCTCGGATAGCTTGGTTTACAGATTTCACAAAAATCATGATGAAATAAAATATGAAAGCGAAATGTATTAGAATCCTATCTCAGATTACAACAATGAAAGAGAAATATGCAATTAAATATTTGTTTAAACAATGAAAACGATTTGAGTTGCGTTGCACCAATGAAAAGTATTATTGTAAATTATGCCAAAAATATTTTTTTAATTTATTAAAATTCGAGAAAACATTGTACGGAAATTTAATTGGTATAGCTGGAAAGGTAATTTATTCGGAATTTATTTAGGAAAACTGCCGAAATTTCGCCTAATTTTTAATCAATTAAAATTTTAATTAAAATTTCAGAAAAAGGGCTCCGAGGTGCACATTCCCACCCTTCAAAGTATGTTTGTGCCAAATCTCGTATCTCTATGTCTAGCGGTCTGCCCTGTAGAGGACCAACACGCATACACATTCTCTATTAGTAGAGATTGTTTTCTATTCACACTGGCTTTTAGTTCTAGTTATAAAGCTATACGATGGCTATTTCAGGACGGACCTCGTAATCTTGAACTGTAATCAGATGTCGAAAATGACTACAGAGCAAGCACACCTCTCTCCAAGCTTCCACGCCACTCCAAAGACATTTGAACGTCGGTGGATTTATCGTGTACCAGACCCGTATACAGTGCGAAGCATCCATACAATTGGGTCTCGAATCTGCGACCCAACAGTCACCAAGTCGACATTCCGCCACGCGACGTCACCATGGACTCTTATTTACATTAGCATCATTCATATTCGTTAATGTTATTTGTCAGTTGTTTGTAAATTATAGTCAAGCTTTTTTTTAATGTAAAATATATTTTATTAATTTTACTTAAATTACTTAATAGATCACTTTTTATTTTTATATGATTGTTAGCAAATATGCACAGAAGTGTGTTGGAAAAATCCTTAATGCCTGAAATAAACAGTTCACAGTTTTATGTAAATTTAAAGACTTCACTTCGAATTTTTACAGTTCATGCTTTCAATAAATCGGGATTGTTTAATGGAAAGGCGAATTTTTCTACTCAAACAATTTATGTAAAATGATATTGCGCAATATTGGATGGGGTAGCTAGGATCTTTATAAAAACGTTTAAAGCAAGGTAGATGCCCAGAAATAAAATTTAAATTAATATATATATTGAACAATTAATTAATTCTGGGTACTGAAATATTTAACACTATAATAAGCAATTCAAGCTATACTTATATAAATCACCTACCTTTTCAGACCTGAAAAACCTAGCTACTATTTAAAGTCAATTTTGCATACAGTGGTAATACACACACCACACACACACACACACATTGCATAAAAACAATTAAAGAAAACAAATTTATTAAAATTTAAATATTTTTATTAACAATTTTATGGATATTAAACTGCCAACACCTTTAAGATAAGAATATAAAATTAGTAAATTTTTACTGTTGATGCACACAACATCAAATATATGAAATCTCACAACGATAAAACAGTAAGTATATGAAAAACAGATATCTATTCTTTACCAAATTAGTAAATGCAAAAAAGGAACACCCTCATAACGGCCATTTTGATATTCGAATATATTGAATGAGAGATTAGTAGTCTCACAATGAATAACCTTTATAGGCACTGAAAAATGTATCTTTCATTGATTTGAACTTTCGCACACTATGTTTCTTACCACAAAACGGATTTAAATCAGTTGAAGCAAGGCATATCTTGGTTTTGCAACATCACTTGCGGTCAATATTAGCATGGGAAAATTTAGTTTTCCCCGATTTGTAGTTGACTTGGGAAATCTTTCTTGCTCACATTTTTTGTTTCACAAGTGGCGTCTCTCGTTCACAAACAACAGAATCGTTGCAGATGCTGACACTCGCACAAAACAGGAATCTCCATCACGATCACACTACTTTCAATTTTTTGTAAGTCATCACTGCTGTTCTCAAAATGAAGAGCACTTTCTACCACAGTTAATTTGCTATTTTTCAAACTTCTTTAGAAAATAGATATATGTAATATAAAAATCACCATTCCAAACGCAAGAAAAAAGCTTCAGTCCAGCATGAACTCGAATAGTCCAAGACAAAGAAAGGAAGGTCAGTTCAAACATAAGCCGCCTGTTGATTTCTTATTTAAATTCAATATTTCAGATCTTTTGTAGATTTCTTTACCAACAGATTTATTCTACTACTTGCATGCCTGAGAGGCCGAGAACCGAAGGAATTAAATCCAACGGTCTCGGAGCCTCCAGGATGCGTGATATCCCTTCAGAATATTCAAACCAAGAGACAAAGGACTCTTACTTTCATAACGGAAAAAAAACCTCCAGTCAAGAACGCCAAAACCTAATAACATCTAAATTCATCCGCAACAAGATGGCGAGGAAATAGTCCCGTTGAAAAATTTGAATTTAAAAATTAATAAAGTTGAAACCTTAATGGAAACAACAACAAAAGTTAAGACAATTAATAATTAAATCGAAAACAAAATAATTAAGAAAAATTTAGATAATTAAATGAAACAGCTGAAAATTATCGTTTGAATTTCAAAATTTGCCAAAGTTGCCACAAGAGATGAAATAAACTTTGGTGGCGAAGAATTAAATTAATTAAAAATACTGACAAAACCGAAAAAAGATGTCGATGCAATTTTTGCAATCTAACACACAATCTAAAGTCTTGCAATATTAGCATGTAAACAATCAACAAGAAAAAACATAGCATATTCAAAAAAAATCTTTTTTCTTAAAGTTTTTTTTAAAAAGAAGTAAAATTTAAAACTTGAACAAGAAAAAGTATTTTAATTAGCATACAATAAAATAAAAAGAACAAAAGAATTTATTTGTAGAAAGCAATATTAGCATGTAACAATACTCTATGTTTTGGGATTGAATGAAAAAAGCTTACTAATTTCTTTCATTGCTATTCATAGTTTTTAATTAAAATTTAAAATTTGTATGCGCAATTGTTATTTGTCAGTGACAAATATTGAAAAACACCCTAAAGGTGTTTGTATTTGCTAAACTTACTTTGTGGGACGGAAGTGGAAGGCAAACTTTTTAACGGCCGCTTTGGTTCTTTGTAAACTTCCCTAAAAAAGATTCAGAACAGTAGTATTTCAGTTTATATGTAGATACATAAACTGAACTCATGAAAATTTGATTTTCTGCGTCAGCATATTTATGCAGTTCCTAAGCTCTAATACAAGCGATAAAGGTTTCTTAATACTGTTTTAAATAGAGGACAGTTAGTTAAATAAATGTAAGCCACAATTTTTCTCAAACATTCTTTCTGATTTATCATATATTACAAACAGTGAAAATGCAAGAAAGAAAATTATGAGGATCGATATACGCTGGTAGAAATTTCAGGCATTTTAGCCCATTTTCAGCTACAAATGAAGTTATTGGCAATATTTTTCATTACATTCAAGAGATTGTCGTAGATTATGCTCCTACTATGACTTAATCCTACTCTGCATATTCTTCGCGAAGTTGT
>BGPR01051868.1:0-10731 GCA_013235015.1 Araneus ventricosus
TTATCTAGAAGAATCTGGGGAAGTGCGTGCTGAAGTTGCAAGAAGTTTAAATGTGGAAAGAGAGGAAATAGTTGTTTTCCTGCCCGCAGTGTATTTTAGAGATTTTTATATGTACTTTCAAAGTTATTTGTATACTAGGCGAAAATGTAATTTAAAATTTTTGTTTGATATTGATGAAAAATGAACTTCTTGTGAAGAAGCCTCAAGTGGAATTTTACTTGGGTGGCTACAATTTGGTCTTTTTAATTGGTGGCATTGTGAATTCTTCAGTAGGCATTAATTTGAGCTTTCGAAAATGACCAAACTTTATATCAAATACTGACAATTTGATTTATAACTCCATTCAAGAATTGCAAAAAAAAACTTTTGTAGAGGCATGTTGCATTTTAGAAACGTGAATTTAGGACACTTATAAAAATTCAATTGGTTTTAAAAAGTTCTTTGCTGGAATTAAAAAGGTTTGAACAAAATTTGTGCAGAGAAATTACTTTTGTTATGTGTAGGTGTCTTCAACTGACTTCCCCATTTTGATGCAAATAATTTGAATCAATGGGACGTTTCAATTCAATCGTGCCATTGATTGATTAATTTAGGGTTCGGAAATTATTTATTATGTTGTAACTTTATATCGCACACTCTTCGTATGATCTATGATTCCTTTCTTGTATCGTATGCAGTAGTTTGTAAAGGCATGTCATAGTTTAACTCTTTCCCAGATAACAAAGAAAGCTTGTCTAAAAGGTTTTGGAAACCTTGTCGTCGGCAAGGGTAAAGGATTGTCACAAAGGTTTACATGACAAGGGTTAAACCTTTCGGCAAGGTAGCGGAAAGTTTTGCTAGTCAACAAGAAACAAGGTTTTCTGTAAAGTTTTTAGTAAGATTTCCCCAAGCTTTTATGTCAAGCTTGTTGCAAGCCTTTCAAAAGGTTGTTAAGAGCCCTCCTTCGGCGGAAAAAATAGAACCCCCCTCCGAAGCCGTACTCCTACAGAGGAGTCCAAACCCATTTTTTATTCCTCTCCTCCTGACGTCATCTTAGAGTTATCTGGAATGTCAATTAAGTAAATCAATTAGGAATCTTAATTAACCAAAGCTGAATTATTAATTTGATTAATCTAATTTTTAATTGAACTTACGATTTCGTTGTAGATTGTGACAAAACGTCACATTCCCTCGAGCCAGGGATCGAACTCGCGTTCATGCAGTTGGAAGGCAAACGCGATAGCCACTATACCGGACGGGGCTACACACGATTGGACGGGTGGTTCATAAAAAGCTTTCCTACATCAATTTTTGCGGGAATGGTTTCCGAAACGGTTTGAGCGGAAATGCTTTCGCGGGCTTGTCGTGCAAACCTTGTCGGTGAGGTAGTTCATAAAAAGCTTTCCTATGTAAACCTTGCGGCAATGGTTCCCGAAACGGTTTGAGCGGAAATGCTTTCGCGGACAGCCTATGGAAAGTGAAATGGCAACCTTTCCGCAACCTTCTTTGCTATCTGGGTTAATCCGAGGCGATTTTTTTCTTCTAATCCATTTAAAACCGGGACTTTTTGGGAGAAAGCGACATGAATTGGACTCTCTCAACCTAGGTGGTCATTTACCCCACCCCATGATATAACCTATTCTTAAGGCACACGGAAATGGTCTGTAGTTGGCAAGGATGATAGGACCCGCCTACCGCCCTTAACTCCTAAGCGGTCTCAAAACCTCACCACCCCTCGAAAGAAGCCAACCGCCTCAGACCGGCCTTCGTCTATGTTAAGGGGACAGATTTAGACCGCCCAGGACCGCCTTGCTCGGTGTAAGAGGGTTAAAATGCATGTTTTTAAGTGAACGGGAAAAATTCGACAGATTTTGAAAAGTTCTTTGCTGGAATTCTAAAACTGTTGATCAATGTAACGATTGAAATGTAGCTACCCATTTATGCAAATTGTTTGCATCAAAATGGGAAGTCAACTGTCTTAAATGCCGAATTAAAAACATAATTACGCAAGCCATTTAATATCTAATTGCGCCTTTTCTTAAATTCTGTTTTGGCTTCGCGTTCATTTTCTTCTTGGAAAATGTATCATGCATTCCAATTTTAAATTGGAACGGCACAATATACGAGTATAGAATGTCCATGAATTGACATATTTTATTCAAGTGGTATATTAATCAATACGCAAACTGCACTTTTATTAAACAATAAAATATTTCGAGCTGCAATTAAGCGAGCTAATTTATCATTAATTCTATTTTTTTCATTAGTTTTCATGATTGCAAGAAAACAAAGCAAAAAAACATAAGAAAAGCGCAATTCAGGTCCGCGCCGTAGATTTTTCGTAAAAACGTAGGGATAAAATTATAAAACAAGTGTTTCGTATTAATATGTAATTTAAATATTAACCTTTTTAATACAATATTTACATAATAGTATAATGGTTATAGAATAGATAAATCGCAAGCTACCACAGACCCTCGCTACATGCGATAAACTTGTGATTTATCTATACTGTAACCATTATACTACTCTGTATAAATATTGTATTACAGAGACTGGTAATTAAATTACATATTAATACGAAACACTTGTTTTATGATTTTATCCCGACGTTTTCACGAAAAGTCTACGGCGCGGACCCGAACTGCTCCTTTCTTATGTCCTATTTTGAGTAGCATTTGATTGTGTCATCTGTAGACAGTATATAGAACTATATTTCGTGTATGAGCAGTAAAACATTATTTACTACAAATGCTGATATTTTCCGTAATATTCAAATTGCTGAATTCCAATTTTAATACAACGTTTCTTTTACGTATTGTCAAGTATTCTGTAAGATTCGTACAATTCCAAATATAACACTGCGTATTAGAGTAAAAAAACATGCGGAGTTTGAAATTTTCAATTTAATACCTATTTTTACTTATATTCTGTTAAATATTTTAACTGTCTCACCTTGGATCCTAGTAATACTCCTCATGCTCTTTAATATGACACCAGAATCAGCCTCTCAGCTAAACGCGTTTCCACGCTACACTTATTTATAACCTTACATAAAGATAATTCATAACAATCACGCGCATGCGCCTACACTGCTACGATGACATTATAGGCAAAACAATCCTTATGCGACAAGTTCTTACAGATATATCTATCCGTTGTGGGGCCAACCATTCTTTTCGCATTATTAGTCTCGTAGTTATTAGCAATTCAAACCTGACGTCATTTTGACACACAAGAAAGTTCGACCGACTGCCACTGTAATCAGCGGAAAGATGTTTTCACGTCAAAATATAAATTTTTATTTGAAAAAAGCGCATTTTCCTCTATTCGGAGAGAGAACTGATAAAAATCGAGACTATTATCACAAGGCCATGGCAAACTAGGAATTCAAATGTTGTTCTCATATTTTCTGTTTTTACTTCATTTGTTGAATCATTAACAATACGCAAATATATTCAATAAGAATTTGGAGTCTTTCATTCATTTATTAAAAAAAAATTCAGTTTCCTTCTAATAATAAATAATTGGGTATCAAATAACGAAAACAAAATAATCTAGACAATATTGGTAGGAGCAAAATTCCAAAATATAATTTAATTTTTTTTATCTTTTAAGAACCAAGTATTTGATATTGCTATGGAAATTTAAACCTTAAAATGTCAATTAAAAACAATGTAAATATAATTAAATATGCTCTTAATGACTGCATTCTTTTCTTATTCTACGTATTATTTCAATTAAATCATACACCTCGATATACAGAAAGAGAATTTCTGTTACATTTATCAAACCTATTGTAATATATATGTTATATTTCGTCTCAATTGTCTATGTGAACTCTCAAGCATCTTCATAAACCATTTTTTTTGTTCTATATTGTTATATTCAAAACTCGTATTTACATGTAATATTCTGTTTTGGCTTTTTAAACCCTACCTATAATCATAAATTATTATCACAGTATTCAAAATAGACGTTAGAATTCTAAAATAATTGTTATATCACGCGTTTCAAATAATTTACAAAACAACTCCGCTTTATTGTCACAGTTGAGAGGTTCTTATTCGAAGGAAACTAAGAAATGTTCACAAAAATATGCCAAATGTCTCTTATTTTTCAATTACATAAATATTGACACGCAAAAAATATATGATTGAAAAATACAGCTGGGAGTTTTGATTCAGTAATTGAGAAATTATTTTTCAGAATTCCTCGACGCGAGGTGATAATTCACGAATGTTACGAGGTGTGTTTTTTAAGTAAGGGCCGTTTGAAAATAAAAACCAAACGAAAGAAAATTTTCAAAAACCAAATTTATTTTCAGATTCTGCATACATTTTTCTATGTTTCAACAATCCTGCCAAGTTTGTTTAAACACTTATCATACCGTGCAACTAGATTTTGAATACCCTTTTCATAGAATCTTGCCCCCTGATCCGAGGTCACAGCTGTGTTCACGTCTTCGTCATCGTTGTAGTGGTTGCCGCCGACATGATGTTTGAGATGGCGGAAAAGATTAAAATCACTCGGCGCAAGGTCGGGGCTGTAGGGGGTGTCCAAAACTTCCCAGCCAAAAGAGTCCAATAAAGCTCAGGTCTGAGCTGCGGTGTGAGGCCTTGCATTGTCATGGAGTAGCAAAATTCCCTCTGTCAGCATGCCGCGTCTTTTGTTTTGAATAGTTCTGCGTAGCTTTCGCAGGGTTTGGCCGTAGGCTACCGCATTTATGGTGGTTCGGCGTTGCATGAAGTCGAGCAACAAAACACCATGCCTATCCCAAAACACGGACGCCATTATCTTGCGCTGGGACAGAGTCTGTTTGGCCTTGACCCTTAAAGGAGAATGTGTGTGCCTCCACCCCATGCTCTGTTGCTTCGATTCGGGCGTAACATGTGAAACCCACATTTCGTCTCCCGTTACGATCCGACTCAACATGGCGTCACCTTCTTCGTTATAACGAGTCAGAAAATTCAGCGAACACTCAAATCTTTTGTTTTTGTGGTCCTCCGTTAGGAGTTTAGGGACCCAACACGAGCACAGTTTCTTAAAGTTTAACTTTTCAGGAACAATCTTGTACAGCACTGACATCGATACTTCAGGAAAATTGTTTGAAAGAGTGCTTATGGTGAAGCGTCTGTTCTCAAAAATTTTCTCCTCAACCGAAGCCGCCATATCGTCCGTTATCACAGATTGGCGACCGGATCGGAAATCATCATGGACGTTGTCGCGGCCGCATATAGGCATACTGTACTCGAGCAGAGCACCATTGTAACTTTGGAGGGCTCTGATTGTACAAGCGAATCTGACGGAACTATGCTTTGTTGTTTGTTTGCCTTTGACCACGCTCTGCCTTATTCTTTCAACTAGCGATAGCGAAATGTTCTTTGTGTAATACGCCATGGCTATTCAGAATTCCAATCTTCCCCCTTCTTTTGTAAACGAAGTTGTTAAAATCGTTGAAGATGAAACCATCGTTCGAAACAACCTTAAAAGTGTTTCCGATGTGTATTCATGGATAGAAGTATATGGAAGAACTTTAAACAGTATATGTATATCTCACTGTTGGTGCGATGTGCAGAAGAGTGACGTCAGATTCACTTGTCCAATCAGAGCCCTCCAAAGTTACAATGGTGTTCTGTTCGAGTACAGAATGCCTATATGCGTCGCGGCCAGCTTTGAAGTCTCTGACCCACTTACGCACTTTGCCTTCACACAAGGCAGTAGCTCCGTAAACTTCACAAATCTGTCGGTGAGAGTCTGCAGCAGACAGGTTTCTTGCCGACAAAAAACGTATCACTGACCGTACCTGGCACGGGCCGGGCGATTCGGTAATCTTGAAAATTTTAAAGACGCAGAACAGACCGTACAGGTTGCCTACACAGATGCAACTCAGCACAGTTGTTCCCAAGGGATGCCGGGACACGACGCAAGCATTCGTTGCGGCGCGCGCGCCACCTATTAGTGTATACAACAAAACGGCCCTTGCTTAAAAAACACGCTTCGTATTTCCGCAACAGTGACAAAATACACTCTAAGAAATTTGAACCTAAAACAATTCTGTGTAGATAATCGTTTCTCTGCACAGATTCTTTTATAAGACAAAGATGAACTTCAACCTACGAGTAATTAAAAAAGCAGCTGAAAAAAAACAAAGCGAAGAGCAAAAAAATTTGAAAATTTATCCAAACTGCTTATGCTATTTACTGTTCCCGGTAATGAAACAGAGAACGCGCGTTTCAGTAGAGATCTCATTATTTATAAATTAATTCACCTGACTTATCCATTTTTCATTAGAAATGACACTTTTAGTAAGATAAGCGGGCTGCTGACATATTTTGTGGGTGATTATTTATATTTATCGTCTCACTTTAGATACTCAAGTTCTTTTTTTTTCTTGTCTTTGCATTTTTAAATAAACGATTCTCAAAGTAAGTGATGTTATTGTTTAAGAGGACATACGCCCTTTAAACCTCCGAAGAATGGGGGAAAACTGTCAAAATCGATACATTATATCCCTAAAACAAAACATTTCAAAAACTATTTATTTTCTAGAAAAATATCTGTTCTTTCTGTTAATGTACAGACATTTTCAAATCTTAATATTGATATGTATTTATTTGAGTGAGTAATAAATATGGGTGTAATTTTTGGAGAAAAAATGAGGTAGTCACCTTGTGCGCATGATCACGGATAACATATTAGTCTAAACACAATAATATAAATAATAGGGGAAAAACTGTCGAATTCGATACATTGTATCTCTGAAACAATACCTTTTACAAACTCACATTTTTTCCTAGAAAAATATCTGTTCTTTCTGTTATAGCACAGAGATGTTCAAACCTTAATATTTGTATGTATTTATTTGAGATATAATAGAAAACAAAAAAAAGAAAATATACGGAAGAAATAAACAATAGCGATATTATTAATTATAACTGTTTATTTGGGAGAGTAATAAATATGGGTATAATTTTTTTAGAAAAAATGAGATAGTCACCTTGCGCGTATGATTAGAGATAAAATATTGGTCTAAACACAATATTTTGTGTATTTCAGTAATCCAAACAGTCTATTTAAGAAACAGAACCTCAATTTATTAACACTTAAATTTAATTTCTATTTTATATACCAATTTAAAATAAAAATGTTAAAAATTGTAAAAGTTTCGACATTTCTCTAACCCCACAAAAAACTTCTTTGGAGAAAATATGTGCAAAACTGTGGTTCAATTTGTAGAACATAGCAAAATACATATTCGGTATAAATCTTATGTAAAAACATTCAATAGTTCTTGAGATATCGTGCGCGGAATATAAAAAAAACACATTTTGAGATATAAGTCTTTAAAAAAATGGCCATATTCAATGTCTACGTTGAAGAGCTGATACTTCTTCCTTTATAACTTTCATAATTATAGGAATTTTTCAACGTGAGTTGTTTAAAATTGTTCATAAATGACAGGGGAATAATATGTATTTTTTTTTTCATAAAATCGAAAATTTTCGAGGTTTAATAATCGCATGTCGCCTTAATATCGGATGTTTGAATCTCCTTTTACTTATAATTCTTTTGTAGAATCCAGTTTGATAAATTATTTTATAACTGCTTATTCGATTTCCTCCAAGTAATGCAGTTTTTATATTTTTTAGATAAAAGCTAACAATAAATCGAAGGCGCCGTAATGGAAACGGGTTTTTCTTCCGTTACAAATAATTAAATTGGGAATAAAGAAAGAAGATTTTTAAATGCCGTATCACTACAATAAGATGAGAAAATAAATTGCCTTGGCGGTTTATAGAGATTTAGAACAGTTTATCGTTCATGGAAAATAAAAGTTATATTTTTCATTATTATGTGTGTGTTCAGATAATGTATTTTTAAAATTAAAATACAGGGTGTGCCAAAAAAGTGGAACAAGCATTTATTTAATTTAATATTGCGCCTAGACACTTACTTCCAATTACGAAGTTTCATTAAATAAGGTGGGTAATTTTATAAAAGCACTTTGGCTTCTGTGGAGATTGTTAATAAAAAGTTTTAAAATTAAAATTTTATACGGGTCTCTTAGAGTAAGGGTGTTAATGAGTAAAATGTTACTCTTACACTCATCTATGTATAAAATAATTTCATTCCTCTGTCTGAAAAATTTGCAAAGATATGTTGATTTCTAAATTTAAAGGGTATAATCCCAAATTTAAATGGAGATACTTATTGAGAAATGCCCTTTTTCTCAATACAAAAACGAACAAACTGCGAAAAGAAAATATTTGTAAAGTCGATCATCATTCTATCGTCATGACTTTAACAAAATTTCTAATCACGCATATTGTTGCTCAATTTCTTGGTCGATAGTTGCAACTATCGACTTTATAAAGAAGGGAAGGGAAAATTGAGAAAGTAAAAAATCAAGACATCTCAGGGAAGCCAATCTTTGTCTAGTCGTACATCATTCAATCGTCATGACTTTAACAAAATTTCTAATCACGCATATTGTTGCACAATTTCTTGGTCGATAGTTTCAACTATAGACTTTATAAAAAAGATAACGGCAAATTGAGAAAGTGGAAAATTAAGACATCTCAAGAAAGCAGTGAAACTATTTTAACAACTCCTATTTTTCGTTTTCATATTTATTTGCTTACTTTTCCATTCTCAGATTTTTTTGATGAACGAAAATTGAAAAGTAATAGGAACGAGAAAAAAACACGGAAAAGGAATCAACAAGTAAGAAAGGCATACAGTGGAACTGCACACTATATAGTTTTGGAAACACAAATCTGATCGCTTTGCAGAACTGAGTGATATGAAAAGCGAACGTAAGAAGCAAATCTTTCTCTCTTTGAACTTTGCCAGAGCTGGATAGGAAACTCCATTTAGCGCTCGGCTGTATTTTTTTCTCTTTTTTTATTACCATACAATGTTTGCCTTCGCGCTCATAATTTGTTTTTCTTCGATTTGTTCATTGGCTGTTTTTGGGTTTCGGTTTCACTTTCAGGTTGCCACGACGGAAACTTAGGCTGGTTAATATGTATAATTTTCTTCCGTTCGAGCTCACTAATCAGAAAAATATAAGCCGGTAATTTTCTAAATTACAATTCAGATAATTACGCTCACAAATTTCAGCTATTTAGATGTAAATATAGCCACAACCTAAAGAATGGCATAGTGGAAAGTTGTTGAAAGTTCACATTTTGAAATTTGTTTTAAAGACTTCAATTACTGTATTGTTTGATAATTTTGAAATCTAATAAGAATTTATAAAAACATTATTGCTTTCTAATTCCACCCTTTTTAATAACCTATAGTAATATGTGTATTATCCATGAATTGTACATTGAAGGATTCAATCAAACAGCAGTCAGAGGTATGAAATGTGGTCTAAGTCAATAAATTTGAATGCTATGAAATTTTAGCAGGTAGAAGTATGAAATTTCGTGCTGTTCATAGATGAGTGTTAGAGAAATATTTTACTAATCGGCAACTTTGTCCTATGTAGACCGAATAAAAATTTAACTTTTTTAACGTTTTATTATCAATTCTCAAAAAAACGAAGGGATTTCGTACAATTCCCCACCTTATTTAATAAAACTTTTAATTGGAAGTATCTCTCTAGGTGCAATATTTAAGGAAATAAACGCTTGTTCCATTTGTTTGGAACACCCTGTATATGTTTATAGTAATATTACTTTATTTTTAACAAAAAGAACACCTTCCCATCAACTACTGTATAATATTTTTCTGCTTTAAGTTTTAATAAGCTTCATTCTTTTAGTGGACCTTTATGTGTTATGTGGTGGTTGTGGTTGCTTTAACTCTTTAATCCCGAGGCGACTTTTTTACTCTAACCCCTTTAAAACCAGGACTTTTTGTAGGAGGATGCGACATGAATTGGACTCTTCTAACCTGAGTGGTCATTTACCCTACTCCTTCTATAAGCTTCCCTTAAAGCGCACGGAAATGGGCTGTGATGGCAAGGATAATTGGACTCCCTACCCCGCTTATCTCCTAAACGATTTCAGACTCTTACCTCCCCTGAAAAGAAGAGAAACGCCTGAGACCGGCCTTCTTCGTTGTTAAAGGGAAATTTCTAGGCCGCCCTGGACTGCCTTTCTCGGTATCAGAGTGTTAATGCATGTTATAGAAACTGTCACTACTAAATCATTGCAATTTGCATTATTACAATTATATAGGAAAGAGTGGGGTAAAACTGGATACCTAGATTTTGACGTTATTATTTCTCCTTTCTAGCGGACAAATTTTGAATTTCAGTCCACTAGTCGAGAAGAACGACCATAGTCGCCGTTTTGTTGCTCTTGAATTCACTGCGTGTGTGCAGGTGAATTTTTTTTAAGACGTCAACGCACTTTTGTTGTTTTGTTTTTAAACTATCTTTATTTAATAATTATTACAGTTATAAAAACTCAATTTAATCCACCTTATTATATCGTCGCTTAATAGGCAACACTTCTTATCTCAATTTTTTGAAATTACAAAAAAAAAAATACTCAATTTTTCGCAACCAATAACGAGTAAATCTGAATTTTTTCCACATTTGGTAGGAACATGCTGTCTTATGTTTATATCAGACGAGAGAAAAATTCAGAAATATCCACTATCAGTCGCGAAGAATTGAGTATTTTCTTCCTCTTTGAAATTTCAAAAAATGAGTATTTTCTTCCTCTTTGAAATTTCAAAAAATTGGGTATTTTCTTCCTCTTTGAAATTTCAAAAAATTGAGTATTTTCTTCC
>BGPR01051869.1:0-10477 GCA_013235015.1 Araneus ventricosus
ATTCCAAGCAGAAGCAATGCGAAATCATCGAGTTTTTGACGAAGAAATCACTCAGGCAATCGACATCGACAGACTGCTAGTGAATGTTTAAGTGTTATAGAGGAATAGATACTTTACAAACTTACAAAATTTGAATGACTTATATTGAAAAATAAAAAAAACTATGCCGAATCATGCATTACCGTTGGTACAATTCTCGTATTTAGGATTCAAAGTGCTAATCTATGAACCTTGTCACAAAAAAAAGCTAAAAAGTATTATAAAAAGAAATGGCAATAAAACATGCAACTGCAAAAAATGTCAGATCAGCCTTGTCTGATATCGCAAATTTGTCTAAATACAATAATTAATCGTTACTCCTAAAGTATCACAAAAATATGTATTTAAAAATATTTCGGCCATAAGTTCAATAGGGAACAGTAGCATGAAAAAGTAATCATAAAAAGAAAATTTCTGCGTAGATTTTGATACAAACTGAACTTTTCTAATTATTTTTCGTAGAATTCGATTATCTTTTTATATCTCGAATCATAAGGAAAGCCGAATGGAATTTCTTACGTTATTAAAAAGAGCACTTTTACTCTTTACTTTTTCCTGTTATGTGACATATTCGACTTTTAAAATTTTTTTGGCAGTTTAATCTAAATCGATCAAACACTGTTTGCGTAAAACATTCTTTCCGCCATCTTTTCGCTTCCATGGTGATTGGATAAAAGAATTTTCCTCTTTCACATCGCTGATCCAATTTTTACAGAATTTTTGAATGCAAGTATAAAGATTCTCATTTTAAGGAATATGAATTTAACATTTGATTTCCGGGCTGCATACACAGTATCCCGAAAGTTTGAATACAAATTTCATGGGCAGGTTGGGCATACAGAAAGATGATATTTTTACTTTCTCGTATACGAAGTATACGAACAAAAAGTGTTGTAATCGTCAAAAATTCGAACTCGAGATTTTGATGAATCTCCACATTTTAGATCTTCCTCAGTCAGAAAAACGGGATTTAAGACTCATGTCTGTCTGTGAACACGATAACTCAAAAACTATTAAAGCTCCAGGGATAAGATTTGGTATGTGATCTTTACACATACTCTGTACGTTTCTATCAAATTTTGGACAAACTCCCTGTTCGGGGAGTCTGCATATCTGTCTGTGCATGTTAACATGCCATTTTTATGTTCGCTTATACGAAGTATACAGAGAGAAAGTATTGTAATCGTCAAAAACTTGGAGCTCGAGACTTTGTCGAATCTCCACATTTTAGACCTCCCTGAGTCCGAGAAACGCAATTTAGGAATCATGTCTGTCTGTGAACACGATAACTCAAAAACTATTAAAGCTACAGGGATAAGATTTGGTATGTGATCTTTACACATGATTTGTGGGTTTTTGTCAAATTTTGGATAATATCCCTCTAGGAAGAGTCTGTCTATATGTCTGTGCGTGTTAACATGCCATTTTTACTTTCTCGTATACGAAGTATACAAAGAGAAAGTATTGTAATGGTCAAAAAATTGGAGCTCGAGATTTTGACGAATCTCCACTTTTTAGACCTCTCTGAGTCCGAAAAACGCAATTTTGGAATTATGTCTGTCTGTGAACACGATAACTCAAAAACTATTACAGAAACAGGGGTAAATTTGGTATGTGGTCTTTACACATAATTTGTAGGTTTCTATCAAATTTTAGACAAAATCCCTCCACAGGAAGTCTGTCTCTCCATGTTTATGTGAACACGATAACTCAAAAACTAAAACATCTAGAAGGATAACATTTAGTACACTGTTTTATCATCAGGAATTTAGGTTTGTATCAAATTTTGGACGAAATCCGTCAACGCGTTGATTGTCTGACGGTTTGTATAATCGCATACTTCGGAACACCATAACTCCTAAAGGAAACGATTTAGATAAATGAAATTTAGGATGTGGCCTTCTAACCCTAATTGTAGATCTCTGTACAGTTTTCGTTTCAATCGGTTGAAAAAAGGCGTTCAGTTCGCATATTCGATTTCATTTATCTCAAAATGAAGCCATATTAGGTAATGGTACGGTTGTCTTTATTTTACTTTTGCATTTTGCCTTGCTACGCGAGGGAAACTCATGGTATGCCGTTCTCCTTATTTTTTCTCCACGTATGTTAGAAAGTATGCGAGAAAGTTTGTGGGAGAGACCACTCTCACGGTTTGCATTAGAGCATGGGGTTGGAAACACAAACAAAACAGGGGCCGCTACTAGAGGCTTATTGCCATTGAATTATATAAAAGAAAAAGATATACCAGACGATTTATACAACTCAGATTTAGTGTAATACAAATTCACAACAGCTCTATAACTCTTTCTCTGATTTGAATTTTTCTATTCTATAGGGTTCTTCGTATTCAGCAATTATATATATATATATATATATAGATATAAAAGCAAACAATTATAGAAAAACAATAAAATAAAATAACCTTTCATATAAAATTCGAAAAGATATGAGGAACGAATTGAAAGTATATCCGAGTAAAGATAAAAATGCGAGTATTAACAGATGGAAATATATAAATATAGTAATATAACCAAAATATAACCTGCTATATATGAACATTCTAAACAAAATTTATTAATTAAAGAAAAGATAATAAAAGATAATATAATTATATAAAAATACAAAACACATGCAATGTTCACATGTAAAGCTAAAACAATTCTATGTACTATATTACTCTTACAACTATTGAAAAAGTCAGACCAAAAATTTGGAATTTTCAACAATAAAACAAGCTGCTTATTAATTAAATTATATATATATATATGATATTTAAATTTTTAACTTTCCCAAATAATCTTAACGATACCTCATTTTAAATACTTCTACTTTCATCATAATTAACGACTACAACTTTATTTTCAAATCACGAGTTTCTGAAGGGAAATTCCCTTTCCAGGGTACTTAAGCGTTCTGCGCATTCATTTCTAACCTTTTTTACGCCAGCATGTAAGCTTTCAACAACAACGCGCCGCTCGGGCGTAAACTTCTGAATACTGGTCATGGAGCTACGTAAAAATTAAATACTTTACCTATGAAGAAATAACGCCTGATGCCTCAATAAAAGAAGATTTAAGAAAAAATGGTCTCTTCTATGATCAAAATGGACTGCCTTTCACCTTTTTTAAAGCCTGTATAGCCTTATATATATATATATATATATGGCATTCCTCAAGGATCTTCATTTTCTTCTATTACAGCTAACCTCTTCCTTCATTATTTTGAGGAAGAATTATTTTATCATCCTCAGGCTTTCAGATTCGTAGATGATCTGTATTTTTTAATCATGGATCATTTAATATTACGTGGCAAAATATTTTATCCTTCAGCCTTGTTTTAAACAAACAAACTGTAATCAGTTTGAAGCGGATTTCTTAGAGCTGGATATTAAACTTATTGATAATAACTTTTGTATCGATATCTTTGACAAAAGAATGATTTTAATTTTTTGATAACCGACTTTCATATTGGTCTCTAATATTTCATTAAGATTTATAGAAACATCTATTATTCTCTCATTCTTTCGCATTAGATCTATTTGTTCACGAACGAAATTTCAAAACTAAACAATTAAAGCTTTTGTAGTGATCAACTTTAATTAATGGTATTCCTGAGAACTTTGTGCGACGATATCTCAGGCAGTGATTTGCAGATACTGATAAAGCCTCTTTCTCCTCTTTTCTTTTCTTTCCTCTGTTTGGCACATGCGATACTGGTTTATGTTCTTTTTTTTCCTCGTGGTCGCGGTAGCGTCTCCTGGCCATGGTAAGTATATTTCTTTATTTTATTATTTTTATGTTACGACTGTTTTTATTCTAGGTTTTTTGTATTCGACTTTTTTTTTGTATTTGTATTCAATTTTGTATTTGATTCTTTTTAAATCTTTCTTAAATGTATTTTTTATTTTTATTCAAGAAATCTTCCATCTTCCATTTTCGTTTGTTTTGTGTTTTTAGAGGGATGATGCAATTTTAACGGATTTCGTTTGTCGTCAGCAGAAAAGACAAATTAATATCATGAGCGAGCTTCTCCTTCCTGACGAGCGGCTGCTATGATATTTTTTCAGATTTTTTTTGGTTTTTTTTCTGGTTTTTGGTCTTTTTACATTTTGTCCTTTTTTACTGTTTTGAGTTTTTATTTGTGTTTATATGGATTTTGATATATATATATATATATATATATTTGTCTTGTAGTGTGATTGTTATCACTTGGTTAATTTTATAATTAAAGGGTTATTCAATATTTTTTATCTTATCAGACTTAGGAATTTCCTTTCTTTTATCAATATTACTTCATTTGTTTTATTTGTGTTTATAGTATTGTGTTTTGTTTGTTACTCGTGTATTTACTACTTAATATTATCTTGTGATTGATAAGGTTTCTAGTTTCCTACTTGTGCTTACTGTTTATCACTTTCCTCACGATTATTTGGATTTATTATTATTATTATTTTATAAATATATTTCAGTTTCCAAGAACTTCAACTGTTTAATCTTTTCAAATGCTTTGAATATACAGACCTCCAAACAAAAGTCGACTCTTCGAAAACAGACATTCCTTTAAAATAATTTTCAGAACTTGAATCTCTTAAGAGGTTTTGACAATTAGGGAACCGTTTTAATTTACTTTCCTTCAGAGTGAAAGTATTTCCCTTGAGTAATCGTGAGAACGGGAACACTGTTTTGTTAATTACCTTCAGGGGAGGTAATATCTGAGAGGCATGGATATTTTTAATTCTAGAGGAGTTAAGTTTGAAAGAGCCTAAAGCAGTTCGTTAGAAAACTTCTTCACTGTCAAAACAGGTTGGAGAATAATGATTGTTAAAATCTGAAGAGACGATTTAAGAACTCCATTTTTCTGCCTTGAAAATCAGAGATCTCGGAAAGAATTATTTTCTAATTGTTGGTCCATCAAAAATTTTTCCGACTGGGAAGAACCATTTTAGTAAATGGGCGTTTATTTCGTATTTCTAAGAAATTCGCTCTCGAGATTTCTAAGTTGAAAGGATTTAGTGATTCGAAGGCATGCATTTTTATGGAATGATTTTTTCTATTATTTACACGAAAATAAATTAATTACACTTTAGAGGCAGCTATTGGAAGACAGATGTCGGAAAGAATTATTTTGTGATAATTGTTGGTCCATCAAAAATTTTTCCGACTGGGAAGAACCATTTTAGTAAATGGGCGTTTGTTTCATATTTCTAAGAAATTCGTCCTAAGTTGAAATGATTTAGTGTTTCGAAGGCATATAGAGGATGCATTTTTATGGAATGATTTTTTTCTATTATTTACATGAAATTAAATTAATTACACTTATATTAATAACACGTCATCTTGAATTTACAGGCAGCTATTGGAAGACAGATGTCGGAAAGAATGATTTTGTGTAAATTGTTGGTCCATAAAAACATTTTCCGACTGGGAAGAAGTATTTTATTAAATGGCCGTTTATTTCGTATTTCTAATAAATTCGATTTCGAGACTTCTAAATTGAAAAGATTTAGTGTTTCGAAGGTATATAGAAAACGCATTTTTATGGAATGATTTTTTCTATTATTTACACGACGTTAAATCAATTACACTTATATTAATAACTTGTAATCTTTATTTTACAGGCAGCTATTGGAAGACAGATGTCGGAAAGAATTATTTTGTGTAAATTGTTGGTCCATCAAAACTTTTTTCCGACTGGGAAGAAACATTTTATTAAATGGGCTTTTATTTTGTATTTCTAAGAAATTCGATTTCGAGACTTCTAAGTTGAAAGGGTTTAGTTTCGAAGGAATATAGAAAATGCATTTTTATGGAATGATTTTTTCTATTATTTACACGACGTTAAATCCTTTACACTTATATTAATAACTCGTAATCTTTATTTTACAGACAGCTATTGGAAGACAGATGTCGGAAAGAATTATTTTGTGTAAATTGTTGGTCCATCAAAACTTTTTCCGACTGGGAAGAAACATTTTATTAAATGGGCGTTTATTTTGCATTACTTAGAAATTCGATCTCGAGACTTCTAAGTTGAAAGGATTTAGTTTTTCGAAGGCATATAGAAGACGCATTTTTAAGGAATGATTTTTCTATTATTTACACGAAGTTAAATCAATTACACTTATATTAATAACTCGTAATCTTGAATTTACA
Source organism: Araneus ventricosus (assembly GCA_013235015.1). Taxonomy (NCBI): domain Eukaryota; kingdom Metazoa; phylum Arthropoda; class Arachnida; order Araneae; family Araneidae; genus Araneus; species Araneus ventricosus. Next base: position 6,192 of record BGPR01051869.1, read on the forward strand.
GGCAGCTACGTCGGAAAGGACTAAAAAAACCCACTAAAGTTACTAACACCCTCTTTATTCCAGAATGACTGGAGCTAAAACTATGAAAATGGTGTCTGGGTGTACTAAAGCGGCTATGCGCTTCGCCACACTCCGCTCCCAGCGCCACCTGGCGGCAAACTGTGGAATTAGCGTCCCTTTCTCAAAAACGGAACGATGTAGGGGAAAAAGTCTAATACAAAATTGTAGAACATGACCGTTTTAATACAAATATATACCTTGGGGACATAAATGTTAAGAATAGGACATTTAAAATGCACATTTGTTTGTTCGTGATCACAAGAAGTGGATGAAAGGACAGAATGTTATATTTTGGGCAAAAATTATCCCAACAGACCAGAAATAATTGGGTATGGTGGTTTCCGAGAATGGCCCCCACGTTCCCCTGATCTTACTCAAATGGTTTTTTTCCTGTGGGGATACCTCAAACCGTAGGTGTATTTCGACCTTCCCTCCAACACTGAAGGACCCTCGACAACGTATTATTGATGCTTGTGCCAACGTGATATATAATATGCTAAAATATGTGCAGCAATGTGAAATTGAAATAATGTCTAAATGTGTATTGTAGCTGGCGTAGAGCAGTCTGAACACCGAAAATAAACATACCTTCTGATAATTCGTTGTTTTGTTCTCTTTCTTACACGTTTCGTCATGTAATAGTTAGAAATCGAGAATGAATAAATGACGTTTTAATGGGATATACGACTCTTACACCTCGAATAAATGATGGAAACTATCAAAATCGATGCATTATATATCTGAAATAATACAATTCACAAACTCACTTTTTTCTGGAAAAATATCTATTCTTTATCTTATAGTACACAAATTTTCAAACCTTCATATTGGTATGTATTTATTTCAGAGAGTAATAAATATGGGTATGATTTTTGGAGAAAAAGTGAGATAGTTACCTTACGCACATGATTACGGATAAAATATTTGTCTAAAAGCAATATTTTGGGTATCTAAGTAATTCAAGCAGTCTATTTAAGAAACTGAAACTCAATTTATTAACATTTAAATTTAATTTCTATTTTATATACCAATCTAAAATAAAAATATTAAAAATTGCTAAAGTGTCAACTTTTCTAACCCCCTCCGAAAAACTTTTTTGGAGAAAATATGAGCAAAAGTATGGTTCAATTTCTAGAACATAGCACAATACATAATCACTAAAAATTGTGTGTAAAAATATTCAATAGTTCTTAAGATATCGTGCTCGCAATATGAAAAAAAACACATTTTGAGATATAGCGGTTTAAATATATGGCCTGGCCATATTCAATGTTTACGTTGAATAGCTGATACACTTTCCTTCATAACTTTCCTAATTATGGGAACTTTTTAACAGGGATTGCTTTAAATTTTTCTGAAAAGGCAGAGAAATAACATATATATTTCATAAAATTCAAAACTGTCTAGGTTTAACAGTCGTATGTCCCTAATTAAATGTTCAGTTCCTATCATTAATGTCCACAATGTGTCTTTTTGTGCTAAATCGATGAAGTTCAACATCTTTGTACTCTACTTTTTTTTCCTATATCGTTTCTGTTTCGAGATACGGCGTGTTATTCCGCAGCTTTCGTCTTTCATATTGAATTTAAAATCTGATCATTCACATTCATATTTTCTTAAAATTACAAGGCTAAAATAATCTTAAGAAATTCGCAAATTTGCTTAACTACAAAAATACACGAAAAAAAATCAATGATTCTTTTGCAAAGTTAATTTTCTACACATTAAAACTATTATAATAAAAGAGTTTAGATCTTCGAGAGTTTATCTAGGTCTATTTAATATGAAAACTGAATAAAATTCGAATGATTATATCACATGATAGTTTCATCTTTTTGTTAGGTTTATTATTAAATTCATATAATCTATCATCACAGGTTATAAAGGATCTAAAATTAGATAGTTAAGTTAGATTTTGTTGAGAGCGAATCTGTATTTTAAGAGTTGAAAATCAATAAAGAGAAAAAACAGCGGGAGTGTTCTCCCCTAAACTTCCTCGCATACTTTCCCAAAAAGGGGCTGTTTCCCTTCCCCCCGGGGGGAAAAAATTCGAAAGTACTGTAACCTAGAATCCAAAGACTATCAGAAGGTATTTCATTGTAGATTATAGTGATTGTGAAATATTTAGGTAAAGAATCAAATTCAAAGAGATGCGTACCGATTAAAACGCACCTAATCACATACTTGCACTCTTGCCGGCCCATCATGGTATGGCGAGTGCAAATTGCCTCTTCATTCGAGAGATTTCCTTCCAAATTTGGCGTGTTCAAATAGATATATATTCGAGCGAAATGTTTAACATTGATTGTAAACAGATAAAATATACATATGTTTTATGACAGGAAATATTTTTATTATTTACATATTTCTTTTTTCTAAAAGTGTCTTGGTAAACAACATTCCGTGTGAAGTATTTTTCGTTGTTGAACAATTTTATCATAATTCGATAACTATGAAATTCTCATCTTGTCGAAAGTAAATCAAGAGTTAAAATTTCAAAGGAATTTTATTTCGAAATTCTAATCAGAACAAAACACTTCTCTACTTGTCAAATGTTGCCAAAAAATAGTATCAAATTATATCATCACGATTACAATAAATAATCAGATGCATCTTGGCGTCCAAACCGTATCACGCACATGATATACCACTGACGTAATTTACTACTTTCTATTGAAAAACAGAAATTAATTTGAAATATATGATTAATATAATTTGAAATTTCTCGGGAACTATTGATCATAGCGAGATACATTTTATATCAATCGATAGAAAATTTTATTTCACTATTTTAGAACTATTAAATTTGAAATTAGAACGACAATTACTCTTTTAAATTTAAAACTACTGAAATTTAGGTTCTCTAACAATGAAATAATGCTGTTTAACGTCTAGCAGAGCTATGGCGCGAGTTTTATTGTTGGTGACGTCAGAGCGTTACCGAAAGACACATCTAGTCTATTATAGAAGTAAGTTCTTAATTCAGTCTTATTTCAATTAAAATCCGAATAAAATCCCAATGGTTATATCACATATTAATTTCACATTTTTATTACGTATAATAAATTGATAAATGCATCTGATGTGTCTTCGTAAGACCTGAAATGATCAAAAGTTAAATGTTTAACTTAGGCTTTCTCGAGCAAGAATCTGTATTTTAACAGTAAAAAAACTAGTTTTGAATCAATAAGGTGAAAAAAGCAGATTCATTTTTTTCTCCATTCATGGGTATGAAAATATGGCGGAATGAATGTGTTACGCAAACACAATTTGATCAGCTTAAATTGAACTGCCAAAAAAATTCTGAATACGACACAAGAGAGGAGAAAGCAGAAGATGACTCGTTCTTTTTAATAGGGCGAAGAAATCCTTTCGCCTCTTTTGTGGTTTTTCGTTATTATTCGAGATAGAAAAAGATAATCGAATTCAAAGAAAGATAATTAGAAAAGCTAGTTTTTATTAAAAGTGGCGTGAGGCTTCCTTTTTCGTGATTAAAGAAACTTCCATATTTTTCTTCCTCTTCGAGATGGATAGAGAAAATGAAAATTTCTTCGATATAATCTTGGGATTATTCCAGCAGAAATGAAAGTCGAATATTCTGTTTAAGGAATCGTGCAGATATGGCCCGCAAACATTTGGATTTAGTTTTAGATCCTACTTTTTTGGTTTACCCGCAAATGATAAAAACTTCCTTTACTCTAGATCATAATGACCTTTATAACAGGCCCAGAAATTACGCTTCACCATCCTACCAGAAACGCGGAATTCGTAATTAGGTAGATCGCCTGATTAAGTATACGTTGACCGTCGTTTGAGCTGCTCTAGGATTAACAAGCGCGACATGTTGCTCGTAAATTCAACGGATGTCGGCAAACAGCTGAGCCTGCGAACCGGCTTATGAATATTAATTTAAGCGGCGGGAAAGAGCAGCTGAATCAAATAGGATGTGAGATGTCTTGTTTTGTAGAAGGAAAACGGCAGAAGACAGCCCCTTGAAAACTATGAATTTGCTAATTATAATGGCGGAATATGATGAGTCATTTAGATATGAGATATCAATCAAATCAATCTTGTTTTTAAATATATTTGATGAGTAATTAAGTATACGTTGATCATCGTTTGAGTTCCTCTAGGATTAAGAAGCGCAACATGTTGCTCGTAAATTCACCGGATGTCGGCAAACAGCTGAGCCTGCGAACCCGCTTATGAATATTAATTTAAGCGGC
>BGPR01051870.1:0-10730 GCA_013235015.1 Araneus ventricosus
TAGAACTCTGAAACTTTTCTACAATGCTATATAAGCATATGTTGATGGAATTTTGCATAAATATGTATTTTCTGAGAATTATTTTTTTTAATGGAGGGCCTCGTGTATTGTTATTGCATTGATTTTTACAAATTTTTAATGAAAAATCAAGTAATTCTAGATTTGAAGCAAAAGTTGTAAATTTAGTAATTCTAAACATGCAAAATATTGTGTAGAACTAAAATACCTTTTTAAAAAAGCTGGAAACATAGTTTTATGTTATATTTTAATGCGCATGGAACAATTTGAAACTTTACAATATTTGAATAAATTTCATTAATTTTTTTACAACAAATCAAAAAGTTACCAATGAAATTTGCTGAAATTTTTTTTACAGTATATGAATGGTATAACAACAATTCTGTGAAAATTTCAGAACAATAGCTCAAAAATTGAAAATTTTTGCTTTGAACGTCCATTGTGTGAATAATATATATTTTTGGAAATATATATAAAAATAAATAAATAACTATATGATGCATTATTATAAAACACTATAAAATATTAACTATAAATTAAATTTAACCTTTTATAATAATATATATTTTTTTGGAAATGTACATAAAATTAAATAAATGAATATATGATTCAATCTTATTCTTAATAATTAACGCCATTTAACTATGAAGTGATTTACTAAAATATTTGTTAATTGCATTATACAGTCGAACCGCGATATAGCGAACCCGGGGTATAATGAACCCTCGGTTACAGCGAAACTTTCACATGGTCCCAACTGAAGCCCTATGTTAATAATGTATTTTCATACGGTTACAACGAACAGCAAACGCTAGAGACTCGGTTATAGCGAACTGAAAATTTCTAAAACTACAAACTTTTCACTTGCCCAAAGGGATATTATTTACTAATTGTGCTCAAGTCAACCCAACTTCTACAAGAGTTACCCCTTTTGCATGAAATTCTCTGGTCCAGAGACAACATTCCTCTCCTATTGTACCTTCGTTAGAGTCGCTGCTAACCCCATAAGTGGGACAAAGGAACAACAGGCAAGGCTCTTTACAGTTTCTATCTCCCCTCCTCTCCCCTGTGGACACCTGGCCTAGTGTCAACCAGGGAAAGGGGACTTTCTGGTCAGACGACCTAGGAGCATCACGTGTTTTCTCTGCCATTTTTGTTTAATTGCTTAGCTTATCATTCTGTGAACTTTGCAGTGATCATGGCTAACGTTGGCAAGCGAAGAGCGTTTTCTACCGGAGCAGAAAAGCACGGAGTGAATGCTTTTCCACAAAATGAAATCTAACATTTCGAACGTTGTGATGACGATGTCATTACATCTGGGGAAATGAGCGAAGAAGATATCGTGGCATTAGCAAATGAAAAAAACAACTCTGTTGTAGATTCGTCTTCAGATATGGAGGAAGAACAAGACGAACCATGGCCTTCAATTGCAGATGCAAAAACGTGTTGAACATTTTTTTTGCCACAGAAAACTTAATGCGAATTTAAATCTCACGCTCCTTTATGTGGGTTGATATTTTTTTATTTTATTCATTTTTTTTATTTTTATTTTTTGCCTTGAATTGTAAATCTTTTCAAAGCGAACTGTTGGTTTCTCCTTCAGTTTTGTTGATTTTTTTTAATGCGTGCTGATGCTTATACGTTTGGATGTGTTTTTGTGAGTGTTTATTAGTATTTGATTTTGTGTTTATGTGTATATATATTCGTATGTATGGGTTTATTGTAGGTATATATTTTTCTGTATGTTTATGTGTTTGTATACGTATATAGGCGAGCGGTTATTCAAGTGCGCGGGTGTATGTTTATGTATTTGTTGTGTATGTGTGAGTGTACGTTTGAGTATATTTTTGTAGTTGGTTTTATACTCATATTCCTCCTTCTCTCCCATTTGTGAGTTCGCCTTCAGCTTCTGCAACAATATTTTTTTTCTTGTTTTGTTTTGTTTTAAAATACCATCTCCCACTTTTCCTTGTCAAACATTTTAGTAGACTGTTTTACTTTTAGTTCTTAATTTAATCAGGGGTGGCTTCAATTTCAATTATTTTAATCGATATTTTGAGGCTGAGAGATTTTTGGGAAGATTAATTTCATGCACTTTTTCACATCATTTTCTCACCCTGTTTATATTCTACTGTTTCTTAATTTCCAAATTTAGTAACACCCACTATTTGCTTTAGAATTTGAGAGAATTTTAACTTAATATATTTTTCTGCATGGCCTCTTCATAATTTTTTTCGCTTTGCCATTTTTTTCCCTTCGCGGCAATTGCATTTCTCAGTCGAGAAACTTTGTCTCCTGTTTCGAAACTCATTTATTTATTTTTACTGTATTAAGTAGTTATTTTAGTCATTTTTTTTACTTTTATAAATTTTGTTCGCATGACGAAGCGAGGGGGCCGGCGAGGGCGGGGAAATGCTGCCCCGGCAGTCTTACTTTCCGTATCATTTTTATTCATCTTTGCAACCTCAGTCATCAATTAGCTCAGAACTCTCTTTTCTAAGAGACATCTTAAACACTGCCACCCCATCTTCTCAGAGAACTGCAATTCTCCTATAGCCAAGAAATAAATTAAGATTAATTGCCAGACATGGATATAAACAGCTTAACAAGCGATGATATAATGTCTGAACTTTTCAAAATTTGGGACAGCAAAGTTAGGTCCAAACCTCGTCTCACAGATGACCAAAGATTGCTTGCAAAAAACTGCTCCAGGCTCTCCCATCTGCAATTCCATCTTCATGTCCCATCAGTACAACCTCTGCTTCCGCTCCATTAATCACCAGCCAGCATCAGGAAGATAATGCTTATCCGCGGACGTACGCAGAAGCTGCCAAAGGCGAAGGCAACAATAGCCATACTATTCTGCTTTACCCTCCTGTACCAGATCCTAATGACTGAACTGCTGGTAACAGAAATCCTGAAACTAAGTCAGTGCGTGAACTTCTTAGCTCCAAGCTGAATTCCACAAGTGAAAAGTTTAAAATTAAGTCTTACCGGAAGATTAGGAACAAGGTTTTAGCAGTATATTGTGAAAATAAAGAAAAGATCCAAAAGCTCATCGACAAATTCCAGAAATTAGACGAGCTGAAAGAAAAAATGGGAAAAAGGAACCGAAGAAAAGACGTCCGAGATTCATCATATACAATATCCCGAAGGACACAACTGAACAAGAGGTAATTGACACAATTGAACTAGCCACTGAATGAGATAGAAATTCTATCGAATTTGTACTGAAACTCAAAGGCCAAAAAGAAGGATACCAGCATTGGGTAGTGGAGCTGCCAACACCAGCTCTCTTCACTCTCGAAGCAGCTGGGAAACTAAATTAACTGGAGCATCTACAGAATAAAATAATTTTTCAGCGTCCATCGCTGTTTCTTCTGCCAGAGATTCGGGCATCTCCAAAGGAATTGTAAATCGAAAAGAAAATTCTGTGCCTATTTCTTAGAGAATCACGACACGCGAGACTGCACGTCAAGATATCTAGTTTGCATTAACAGCGACGAATCGAATGATAAAGACGGAACGGATCACGATATCCGACATTCTGAAGCTGATCATAATTACCCTAGCTATTAAAAAATAAATATTTTTAACCAGAAATCCGTTAATTACTAAAACTTTCCAAATAAAGACTTTATAATTGCCGAATACACACAAGATCTTCTTCTTTGGTCAATATCTAAGAATACAATTTTTCAACAATCTTAGATAAATGGTCACCACAGATAACTTTTTACTACAACACCCACCTCACCACCAGCATTCAGCTAGCTCAACCACAACCAATAAGGCAACTTTCTTACAAATTAATCTTAGAAAATCAAAAATAGCAACCTCAACCTTGTCAGAAGCCAGCAATTCCCACAATCCCTCTATCATTCTAGTCCAGGAACCATATATACTAGAGGGAAGAATAGTGGGTATCCCAAGATCATGGAACCAGTGGCTCTCTAAAAATAACAAGGCAGGAATTATCTCCCTGCCATCTTGCAATAAACCAGTATTCCTCCAATCAACGGTTAACTCAATAGCACTCAAAATACAAACCGAACAAGGCCCACTGACAGTCATCTCCGCCTACTCCTCTCCCTACAAAAACATCATCGAAACATTGTAGGAGCTTCACTCTATCCTCACAGACCTAGGTGATGAAAGGGTCTTGATCTCTGCAGACCTCAATGCACATAGCAGGATCTGGGCCTATGCTAATGAAGATACAAGAGGGGCTCAAGAGGAGGACTTTCTTCTAGCCCAACAACTCTACCTTCTAAATGAAACAAACTCCCCTCCCACATTTCGGCACTGCGACAGAAAAGGATGGCCGGACCTGTCTTTCATCAAAGGCACGGACTTCGCTAACTCCTGCACATGGAATGTTCTTGAAGATTACACCCATAACGATCACAATTATATCCTTATAGAAGCCCTTCCTTGACAATCGCACTAAAGCTACCCAAGATTCAAGACAGCCTATGGAGGACACAGAAGGATTCTACAACACCTAGGACAAAAACAAAGCAGCTAATGCAACAGATAGAAGAAAGCAACATCAAATATCATCTGGCGAAGGCAACGGAAGAGCTCCAAAAGGACAAAAACAAGAAATTACATACAATGGGCATCTCCCTAGACATCCAAGGAGCTTTTGGCCATCTGCAATATAATTCAATTCGCAATAGCCTAGACGAAATAAACTTCTTCTCTCATACAATTGATACCCTTAAAGATATACTTAATGATAGGAACGTTACCATCCAAACAGCCCAAGGCCCAGTCAGCTGGTCACAACAGCAGGGATGTGCACAAGGCTCCTGCACAGGTCCAATGTTCTGGAACCTAGTGGCAAATGAGGTCATAATCGTAGAATGGTAGCCGAACGTCCATTTACAAGCCTTCGCTGATGACTTTATCTTCGTCATTAACGAACCCACAGGAGCAAAGCTAAAAGCTACAGCTCAAGCAGCCCTCCCGAAATTCCAACACTGGACTGACAAACACCAACTCAAGGTATCTACAGAAAAATACACCACCATACTCATCAGCAGATTAGTAAGTGGTCCTCGAGTAAAATAGGATAATCAAATAATTAAAAGATCTACCTCCCTTAAATACCTAGGAGTAATAATTGACAACAGTCTGAATTGGGCCGATCATCTCATCAACATGAAAACTAAACTAACTCACCTCCACCAAAAAATCACAAGAATAGCAGGAGCAAACTGGGGACTTAACAAAGACCTCAGGAGAAGGCTGTATAAAACAGTGGCAGAGCGGATGATTCTTCACGGAGCTGCAGCATGGGCCTATCCACTATCAGCCAGACAATCCAGGCTATTGAATTCAATTCAAAGGAAGTTTCTGCTCAACATCGCAGGGCCATATTCCACTACGCCAAAAGCCGCACTACAGGTTATAGAAGGGATCAAACCGCTCCACATCAAAGCAGAACAGGAAGCGGTCTACGTCAGAACAGCCAGACTGCGCAAAACATCTAATTACAACAACATCAACTTCAACGCCAATAACTATGAGGACAGCACAACATCCACCAAATTCCACCCAGCAATGTTTCAACTAGAAGACAGAATATCTCTAAAAAGCAATTCCTTCCAGTACTCGGTCTCAATATTTAGGACGGTTCAAAGATAGAAGACAAAACAGGTAGCGCCTTCTGTGTCATGGAAGAAGACATAACAAAAAAGGAATGGATGGCGCAACTTAGTCCCTTCAACACAGTCTTCCAAGCAGAGCTTCTTCCTATACAGGAGGCTTGTCTTTTGGCAAGCAAGACCAATCAACATATAAAGGTATGGTCAGACAGCGAGTCGAGCCTCCATTCAATTGCTTCAATTGACACCAAGAGCCCTATTGTTCAACAAACACAAGAAATATTACTAAAATCAACAAACATTAAACTTGGATGGATTAAGGCTCACGTCGGATACAGCGGTAATGAAGCGGCGGACGTACTAGCCAAGAAGGCAACACAGGAGGGAATCCCCACATTCTTCCCAGCGCCAAGAAACCTTATCAAGAGTCTGCTACAAAAGAGTCCATCATCCGCTGGCGAAAAGAATGGGGCAATGGAAAAACAGGCAGGAGCGTTCATAACGTTTTGCCAGAAGTCAAGACAACTCCTACTCCATGACAATGGCCAGAAATAATGTTCGTCACTGGCCACGGCCCATTTCCAACATATCTTAAAAGATTCAACATCAGAAGCAGCGATTCCTGTGGCTGCGGAAACCTGGGACACCCCTTACTTTATGCTACAAGTTGCCTGTTTACAACATCATACCACCTAACAAAACCGTCAGCTGACCTAGAACCACTATGGTGGAAAAGAGTCATGAACAACAACAATTCTAGGGCGAAAATCAGAAAACTCATCCACTTCATCGCGGGAAACAAAACACTCTTATTTCCAAAAGATGGCGACAACAACTAGCCACAGACCCAACTAACCCTATGTACTCATATTCTGTCTTCTTCCATACACAGGGCACGGCCCTCTGAAATTCAACAACACAACGACCTTAAAAACTGAACTTTAAAAAATATTACATTCTTTTGTTTTAAATGTCCTTTTTTTTCTCTGGCTTTTTCAATCAAGTCTCACGCATACTCAACCTACGAGCTCGGCGGTATGCTGTGGTGTTATGTTATGTGGACCTGTTTAAAATAGTGGATGAAAAAGTTGACGAGTTGTATATAAAATCGAAAACTTTTCATCCAAAAATAACATCTTTTTTTCAATGTAGTGGATTAGCAAATAAATAGAAAAAGGTAAATGTTCAGGTTGCTTATTATTGAGTATATTATTTAATACTTGGTTTGTCCCTAATTACTAATAAAAATATTTGTTATTAAAAAGTTTATTATAGAAGTAGCATCTTAGCATGTTAGGGCATTTTTTTATAAATACGGATATAGCGAACCTCGGTTAAAAAGAACTTCTTAGTCGGTCCGTTGAGAGTTCGTTATAACGCTGTTTGACTTTATATGATCACATCAAAAATCAATCTAAAAGACTTTAAATTTAAGGGTGTTAAATATTTCCTATTAACATAAACATACATGAAATTTATAGGATACACATATCTCCTAGCATATTCAAGAAATGTATCAATATGAGAATGCTGTTTTAATCTTTCTGTGACTAAAATAGTGCTTTTATGAATATAATTTAAAACGATATTTCTATAAATTTGACGACTAATGTTGTTATTCCAAAAAGGTATATCATAAATCTCAGTGTTAAATTTATTATCAACTATTTTTATTTCAAGATCTAGAAAATCTGCAAAAGAAATACCTTCATTTGTTTTTTAGTAATATCAAATATTCTGGTTAAAAGTCAATTTGTGGTGTGTAGTCTTCTGCTGTTGAACATAATAATAAATCAGTAATATATCTACACATGATATATATATATATATATACACACACCACAAATTGACTTTTAACCAGAATATTTGATATTATATATATATATATATATATTTAAAATATCCTCAACACAAACAGGAAACAAAAGGACATATAAAGGGAGGACAAAAACATGAAAAATTTCATGGTGAGTCCTTCATTAAGAGGAGAGTCCCGCCTATGATATTAATTAGTACTTTTTCCTGCGAAACGATAAATCGTTCGAAAAACCGTAAAAAATTATCGCTATACCCTCGAAAAGCACCAAACGTCAAAATGGAAATATTTCATGAGCTGGCAATGTGAACACCGAAAAATATTCTTCCAGCGTCGTATGAGATTTCCCTGTTGAAAACGCATTCTGTACGTTAGCGTTTTGTTTATTATTCGTTTGTTCTCACTTTTTCTAAAAATCGAATTGTATGTTTTTCTTTTGTATATATGTATTTTTAACTTGTTAGGTTGGTTATATACATATATATCAAAATCTCTCAAAAATCTTTACATATAAATAGTTAAATTTTTAGTATGTATTTAAAAATTTAGGTTTGTAAATTTTAAGAACTAGAGAAGAGCTGAATTGAAGAACTCTAGAATTTGAACTTATATATGACATTTTAATAAAATTTAAGACTTATTATTAATTTTCGAGAATGTGTATATATTTTATGCCAACTATGTATTGAATCTTTAAGAATGACTTATAGCTGATGGATATGTTAACGGCGGTAAAATGAATTTATCACACTTTTATTCACTAATTCACTGTTAATATATTTATATATTAGATGTAGAATTAATTTATTTAGTGAAATTTAGAATAAAGAGCAATATTTTATTTTTGTTAATAAATGTTAGATATATTTTTGATAGTATGTAATTTAGAGTTATGACTCTTTTCCCTCTTTCTTCTGCATATTTAGGGTAATTTACGCTTTATGTTTTCAACAACTGATCTAATTGATGGTTTTGCGCAAATAAAATCAAGATTTTAAAATGACAAGCTCGTCTAAAGTTGAGCTGATTTCCTTAATTGTTAAAAACTCTATATTTGTTTTGTCTTTTTCAATTATTCATTTAGCTTTAACAGTAACAGATTTCTTATGATATGTCCAAAAACTTTCTATAGTTACTTTTGGAAATAATTTAATAATTTTGATTATTGGAAAATTTGAAATTAGATATGTAATAAGTTAAAATTTTTTAAGTGGATGTTTGATGTGTTTGTTGTTTGACTTGTAAATAAATATGTTATATATATATATATATATATATATATATATATATATGTGTGTGTGTGTGTGTGTGTGTGTGTGTGTGTGTGTGTGTGTGTGTGTGTTATTGTGTGTGTGTGTGTCAATGACAGTATTATTGTGTGTGTGTGTGTGTGTGTGTGTGTGTGTGTGTGTGTGTGTGTGTGCGTGCGTGCGTGCGTGCGCGCGTGTAATAAGAATAAAACATTTTTCAATTTAAACTTTTGTCCTTTGTTTCTTGTATGTTTTTAATTTTTTGTCTTTTGTTTCTTGTTTGTTTTGATATATACATGTGTGTGTAATAATAATAAAACATATTTGAATATAACATATTAATTCTGTTACTGTAAAGACTTAATTAATAATTGTAAATGAGTATGCAGCGAAATATGGAGTTTTCAACAATTTAAGAGTTCAGCTCGATTTTGTACGGGCTTGTCATTTTAAAATCTGGATTTTATTTGCGCAACACCATCAATGAGATCAGTTGTTGAAAACAGAAAGGGTAAATTACCCTAAATATGCAGAAGAAAGAAGGAAAACAGTATTAACCCTAAATTAAATACTATCAGAAAGATATCTGACATTTATTTTTAAAAAAATATTGCACATTATTCTAAAATGCAGTAAATCAGTTAATTCTGCATCTAAGATATAAATATATTAACAAGTAATTAGTGAATGAAAGTGTGAGAAATTCATTTTACCGCCATTTACAAATCCATCATATATAAGCCAAAAGATTCAATTCATAGTCCGCATAAAATATATTCATATACTTGAAAATTAATAATAAATATGAAATTTTAATAAAATGTCATATATAAGTTAAAATTCTAATGAATAATTTGCAAACCTAAATTTTCAAAAACATACTAAAAATTTAATGAATTATATGTAACGATGTTAGACAAAATGTATTTACAAATTAAAGGCGACACCTATGTATTCAGGAAATTGAATTATTTCAAACGAACTACAATATACTAGCTAAAATCCTAAACATAATCTTAACATTAAAATTCTTAGAAACACATCCCTAATAGAGAAAAATAAAATTTTTTACACAAATAAATATATATTTTTATTCTAAGTAACTTAAGTATCTCCTATAAAAATGTTTTCGGGATTCCAAACAATATAGCACTCTAAAAAATGTCTACTATTTTAATTATAGTGTTGTTACCTGTAACTAGTTTATTGTTTCTAATTATATTGTTAATTACTATGTATATATATGTACATATATAAAAGAAGCAAAACATAATATTAAAACAATGAAATATAATAAAATAATAAACTTTCATATCAAATGTGAAAATATATCAAAAAACGAATTGAAAGTTATCCGAGTAAAGATAAAATGCGAATAGTAACAGATGGAAAAATATATATAAATATATCACATACGCAATGAATGCGCTAAAAGCTGAAATTCCAAAAGCGCTGTTGTAGATAGAGTATAAATCTAAAAGGAAATAGTATAAAACGTAAAATGAAAAACGCACTTAAAGCACAATAATGTTTCTTCAGGGGTTCTCTACGCTTTCTATGCTTATCGCTCTTTCATTTAATCTTCATCGTTCCCAACAAACTATACTTCCCTGTAAACATATAAAGTTAAGCGCGATACTAGTAACTCGATACTCTGTTCACACCCCTTCAACGCTAGTCTGTACCGTGACCCTCCGCAAACACTGCGACGTCATTATCCGTCCTTCAGGTGAGTAAAATATTTATACTTACTTTTCTCTAATGTTATCGCATCGTACTTTTATTTTAAAAATTCAAAACTCCTCTCTATTTTTGGTCTGACATTAGGGATGAAAAACAATGTTTTAGGCCTTACGTCGTAACTGATTGCAAGGAAATGTCAAACTCTTTATATTTAGCAATTCACAATAACTTCATTCCCTGAAGAAACGTTAATGTGCTCTAATTGAGTTTTTCAATTTACGTTTTATACTCTTTCATTTTGCGATTTATTCTGTCTCTCTCTCTGTATATATATATATATATATATATATA
>BGPR01051871.1:0-10730 GCA_013235015.1 Araneus ventricosus
TTCCTTGAGGAGAAGCGCTTTCAGGTCAATATTTTCAAACGCGGCCTATTAATTGCGTTGATAATTAGCTCGTGTAGCTGAAATAATTCTAAAGGATTACTCAATAAATTTTGAATTGCCAGTTAAGACGGAAATGTGTCTTTCTTTTAGGGTCACATTCGGTAAAATTGCGTCATGAAAAAATTAACTTTTTCTCCGAAAAGATTGCGCATTTTGACATGTGACTGATTCAATTCTGCGTCTAGCTTATAAGAATTTATAAAGCATATTCTGTGCCGAGAATGACAACTAAGCATGGGTTTATTCGTAAAGATTCGGTTTTCCTGAATTTAATTTGACTCCCTTATGATTATTGATGTTCTTACTCTCCTTATTACTAACTATCTTATAAATTATGCGTCTTACCTCTGCAAACGGTACAGAGAAAATCTTAAAGATGCGAAGACGGAAGAAAGAGTTCGCAGGTGCGAATAGTATTTATTGGTAGTTCGTTTGATAATTAAATTAAAAAAAAATCTTTAGCAATGTTTGCTCTGTATTGAATGCTAATCCTCCTTCTACTCGGAGGATTACAGAGCCTTTTGATGTTTCCGAACACGGCCCATTGATTGCGTTGCTATTTAACTCGCATAGATATAACAATTCTAAAGGTCAATTGAATCAGTCAATGATTTTGAAGTCAGACAGGCATCTGTCTTTCTTTTAGGATCACGTTTTGTAAAATCGCGTTATTAAAAAATTGATTTTTTCCTCCGAAAATGTTGAGCATTTTGACATGTGAGCAAGAACTGATTCCACTCTGAGTTTTGATTATAATAATTTATAAAGCATATTCGGTACTGAGAATGACAATTAAGCATTGATTTATTAATAAAGATTCTGTTTTCCTAAATTGAATTTGATTCTTTTACAATCATGGAAGCTCTCAGTTTCTTTATTATTAGCCATTTTATTAGTTACGCGTCTGCAAAAGGTACAGAGAAAGGACTGCAAGTCTACAGATGCCAATAGTATTTATTGATAGTGCGTTTAAAGTTAAATTTTAAAACTTTCTCTAGCAATATTTGCTCTGTGTTGATTGCTAATCACCCCTCCTACTCAAAGGATTACAGAGATTCTTGATTTTCGTATGAAGACACGCATTCAGATCAATATTTTCGAACGCGGCTTATTGATTACGTTGATAATTGACTCGTTTAGATTAAATAATTCGAAAGGATCAGTCAATGAATTTTTTAACTGCCAGATTAAACAGCAAACTGTCTTTTTTTTAAGGATCACATTCCGTAAATTCGCGTCATTAAAAGATTGAATTTTCCTCCAAAAATGCGTTCGACTGCTAACTTAAGTCTTTGTTTTAAAAAAGTTGTATGTAAAATTAGGGGGAAAGTGTTAGCTAATGAAATTTACTGCATAATTTGATTGAAAAATGCCCACGAAATGCCATGCCAAACAGATTCGACTGTTAGTAAACACATTAATTTTATTATGATTTGTGTTTTACAGTTTCCTTATCTTCCGTGTGGCGCGTCAATCTCTCATATGCTCTTTTTACTTCTCGCAAAGAGAAAATATTGCAATCGTCAAAAAATTCGAACTCGAGATTTTGACGAATCTCCACGTTTTAGAACTCCCTGAGTCCGAAAAACACAATTTTGGAATTATGTCTGTCTGTGAACACGGTAACTCGAAAACTATTAGAGCTACGGAGATGAAATTTGATATGTGGTCTTTAAACATAATTTGTAGGTTTCTATCAAATTGTGGACAAAATCCGTCAGCGGGAAGTCTGTCTGTCTGTATGTCCGCGGTCATGCGAACGTTATAATTCAAAAACTTGAATAGCTAGATGGATAAAATTTGGTACACTTTTATCGTCATGAATGTAGGTCCGTATAAAATTTTGGGCCAAATCCGTGAAAAGGTTGACTGTCTGTCGGTCTGTATAATAGCATACTTGTTTAACTCCATGCGCATGCGTAAATGCCTGTTCAAAGAAGGGACACACCGAAAACTTGGCAGTTTGCCAAAAACCAATTCTGGCGGCGAGATTTTGTAAGGAAGCAAACATTTAGGGTGCCTCGTTTTACTTGCGTATTGGAAGCAATCTCTGCGCATGCGCAAATTATTCAGCTAGCAAGCTATTCTCCTGTTTTCTTCTCCGCACGCGGAACTTGCATTGCTAGAGTTTGATAAAAAAATAAATATTGCGAAGTTTTAATACATACGTATCTTTTTTGAATATGATTCTTCACCTCAATATTTTACTATCACTATAATCAACAATGAAAAACCTTCTGATAGTCATTGCATTCTGGGTTACAGAACGCCGCCCTGTGCCCCCGTGCCTGACACCATTACAGTTACTGAACCGGTTGAATGGACACAGGGCATTCTGGATTACAGTTGGTTCGAACTTTTTATCAACGCAGGTGGAAGGGAAATGACAAACGTTTGAAAAGTATACGAGAAAGTTTAGGGGAGGCCACTCCCGCTGGTTTAACGTAGGACTACGTTCCTCCATTGGGGTCTCAGGAAGGAATTTGATTCAAATGCCAAAACGCCACAAAAAAACGTTGTATGGGAGATCCTCTATATCTGGGTAACTACATATGCTAAAAAGTTAGCTAATGTCTTATTTTAGAGATAAAGGGTAATAACAGAAGTTACAAAAAAATTTGAAAATCGGAAAAGAGTCACTCGAGTCAAGTAGTTCTAAGCCTTTAACATCAGCGGCTGTTTGAAAAAGACAGTCTCCCGTCATTTTTTTTTGTAACGTCTCTTGTTACCCTTTATCTCTAAAAAAAGACATTAGTTATGCTTTCACTAACTGTAGTTACCGAGATATAGAGTCCCAAAAGCATAGTATATTTCGGGTCATATCAGGGAATGGCCTTTTTAGTATGTTAAAAATAAACTCCGTAAACACCACAACAGTATCCAACCTTTAACCAGATCGAACGTCTGTCCTAAAGATAACTTTTTAGTACAGCTGAGTTCCTATAAGTCCTCTCTGCAGAATGGCAGAAAATTCGTAGGAATGACACTGATAAACTAGTTATATCTATGTTAGCGAGGCTATCTGTAGTCATAGAACTTAATGGATGACCAACCAACTATTAAAATTCTTTAATTATTTTCAGAATACAAACCATATATAGACTGTTGTTAAAAAGCGCAGCACTGTATTATACATTTTTCTTGTGTTTAAAAAATGCAATTTATTCTTGTATGAATTTTTGTAAGTATAATGTTTAGTTCTTATGCATCAAATAAATATATTTGACAAATGGAATGATTTCTATTTTTATTTTTAAATCTTTCGACATTTTTAATCGTATGTACACTTTTGTTACGAAGTGTAGATATTCTAAAGTGTGCGTGATATGCTAGTGAATGATAATGTTTTGATTTGATATTTTGGGTTTTAACGTAAGAACACGGAAACGTCCCATAGTACTCAACATTCATCGCGGAAAGAATTATTTCTAAGATTTGGCAGGTTTTTGCCTGTCGTCCTGCTAACGGAAAAAAATTCAAAATAAAGCATTAGATTAATATGCTTTACTAGATTGTTCCCCCTAGATAGTCTTAGTGAAACAGTGATATAGTCAGATCTATATCACTTTATATATCAGTGCGGTATAGGTCAGATCTATATAATCAACTTATCAGTGCGTTCTCTTATTATTCTATTATTAAAGTATAATTTATCAATTATACTTTTAATGAAATTTTGGAATTTTTGATACGTCCCATAGTAATCAACATTCATCGCGGAAAGAATTATTTCTAAGATATGGCAGATTTCTGTCTGTTGCCCTGCTAACGGAAATACATTCAAAAATAGGAAAGAAATCTATAGAAAATGAAACCGAAAAACGAAAATTCAAACTCCAAAAAATGGAGTTGAAGAAATTCAATGATGTTACCAAGAGCTTCTAACATTCTGTAGCAATTTTAACCACTTAACTTAATAATTTTCTGTGCTATCTAATAAGATGACCCCTCCTGTTTTGGAAAGGGGCTGTCGTTTTCATTCATCTAAGAAGGCATAGGATACTTAAGATGTTTATGGATCCTACATATTTTTTGTGTCAAATTATAAAGCTAATTAATGATTCAATTTTAGTTTATAAGACTAAAATTTAGATAATTCGATACACGAGTATTCTCGGGCTGTTAAGTTAAGCGGTTAAGAAAATACCTGAAGATAAAAATCATTGCTACTAAAGATAAGATGCAGTTATAACCGCGAAGCAAAATCGAAGGCAGAAAGCCAATATCTCAGTTTTCCAGCGGCAGCGGAAAACTATCCTCAAACCATCAAGGAAATGAAAGAACATCTCACCCTGAGGATTTCATGTTTAAATCGATGTCAGAGATTTTCTGACATTAGATATGATGTAAGCTGCGACGGGACGAGGCAAAATGGTTCTACTCAATTTATACTACGATCTTAAGGGACTTCGAAAATATCTGCATAACCATCAACTAGGTTTATATTCATACTAAATCACCCGTCATGGAATGACGGGTGCAAATTTCCTCTTCTTTCGAGAGATTTCCCTTCAAATTGGACGTGTTTAAATAGATATATATGCGAGAGAAATGTTTAACATTGATTGAAGACAAATAAAATAAACATGTTTTATGACAAGAAATATTTTTTTATTTACATATTTCTTTATTCAAAATACATCTTGGTAAACAACATTCCGTGTGAAGTATTTTTCGTTGTTTAACAATTTTATTATAATTCAATAACCATGAAATTCTCAGCTTGACAAAAGTAAGTCAAAAGTTAAAATTTCAAAGGAATTATTTTTCGAAATTCTAATCAAAACAAAGCACTTCTCTGTTTGTCAAACGTTGCCAAAAAATATTATCAAATTATATCATCACGATTGCAATAAATAATCAGATGCATCGTGGCGTCCAAACTGTATCACGCGCATGATATATCACTGACGTAATTTACTACTTTCTATTAAAAAACGGAAATTAATTTGAAATATATGATTAATATAATTTAAAATTTCTCGGGAACTATTGATCATAGCGATATAAATTTTGTATCAATCGATAGAAAATTTTATTTTACTATTTTAGAGCTATTAAATTCACGTCTCGTAGTGCTATGGCGCGAGTTTTATTGTTGGTGACGTCAGAACGTTATCGAGAGACAGATCTGGGTTATTTTATTAGTAAGTAGCAGCACGTGCACGGCGTTGCCAGCGGAATCAGGACTTCAACAAAATGAAAAAATATACCGCCCACAATGACTTCAAAAAGTTTTGAAAACAAAATCAAAACAAAAGATACACATTATTGATTTTCCCGCTTATTTTTTCTCGCGATAATGATATTTTATCTGTAGAAAAACAGTACGTTTATCCAAAACAATATTAAAAAATTTCAATGTGAAAATCATTATTATACTGCAAGCAAAGTATGCGAGACGAATAAATTCTTTAAGATACTGCCGAAAATAATCATCAAAGTCATTCAATTGAAGGTTATGACGTCACCTGCTCTCTACACTGTCAGCCAATGAAATTGCCAGCAACGTTCCGGAAAAGTGTGACGGGAGGAAGCTCGCTAGAGAAAAATAACTTTCAACTGACCAGGAAACAATTAATTAAAAAAAACGGGAAAAGATATTTTAACCGTTCTTGTTTTAAATCCGACAGAACTGTTCTAGTTATAAGCTGAAAAAAATTGAAAATAATAGTGATATTAGAACGTCGCATGCATGTACTACTGTACAATTAATTCACAACATTTACTATTGTATTAATGCAATTTTTAACGAAGCATTTTTTCGCTTTGTTTTATGGAGCTGAAACGAATGCTAAATTGCTATTTAATACGTAGTAATAAGAATCTCCCATAACTAAATGCATTTAATAAAGTAGGTTACTTAAAAGTGTGGAAGAAACTGCGGAAGATCATCGAGTAAAGAAAATCGTTTAATTAAACCCATCTAGGATGATGTTTTCTAACACTCTTAAAGAGGCCCGTCATTAAGAAAACTTTAAAAACTCAAATTAATAGCTCCATTTTAGTGCTTGCCGCTTGACAGCCTGTCGGCCACTCAATTTACTTTCATTAGAGTTGAAAAAGAAAAGTTAAATGGAGTATCTGCGAGGCTGTGAAGTTAAAATTAATGGACTTTATATCTGGTCAAGGCATACATGTAACATAAAGAAGGCAGCTTTCTTAAATCATTAAAGTTCAGTTGACATTCAAGATCAGTTTTTACTAGCAATAAATTCTAATCAAAATTTTAATCAGTAGAAAGTTTGAATGATTGAAAATAAAGAAGTGACAAAATGACATTACAAATGAATAATTAGTAATAGCCACCTAGGAATGTGCGATGCATTTTCATAATTTTATACACAAAAGACTCCCATACAAAAAGGTTTATAAGTCACGTTTTGTATGAATGCGCGTTTGCGTTATAAGAAATCACACGTACGATAAATTTATTTTTACTGAATTTCATATATCGTTGCTTAACAAGCAACACAACCTATCTCAATTTTTTGAAATTTCAAAGAGAAAGATTCAAATGAATTTTTTGCAAACAATAAAGAATATTTCCAAATTTTTTTTCACGTCTGGTTGCAACATGTGCTGGTCTATTCTGGTACCTCCGGTTGGGGTGGGAGACGTCACTTCTCCCGTTGTTAACGTGCGGAAAAAGTGACGTCTCCCAACCCAACCGGAGGTACCAGAATAGACCCCGTGGTCTCATGTTCATAGTAGATCTTAAGAAAATTCAGAAATATTTGTTTTTGGTTGCGAAAGTTTAATTTGCATCTTCCTCTTTGAAGTTTCAAAAAATTGAGATAGGTGGCGTTGCTTGTTCAGTAACGATATATGAAATTCAGTAAAAATAAATTTTGTCGTATTTACTATAACGCGTATTCATATAACATGTGACATTTTAACAGCGTTATACAGGAGTCTACTGTTGTTTCTACATGAAATTAGTTGTCTTTGTCTTTAGCCTTCATGTCTTATGATATTCTTACATTATAATATTTTGTTATTTCCTGACCTCTCAGATTTATATACATGAGAACATTGAGTGCATTGAAAAATACTAGAACGTTTTCATTTATTTGTAATTTTGATTTTTTCCTACGCAGTAAACTATAAATATATCTTTAAAAATAAATTAAACAGCATAAAAATGTTACAAAATACTAATTTTAAACAAAAAATGTTATATTACTAAACTCAAATTTTTGAAGGATGTTGTTGCATCTCGTTCACAAATTTTGATTTAATATTTGAAACATGAAGGCTAATTTCAGATTCCTGTTTATAGTAGTATTTGTGTATCCGTTTTTCAACTAGAATGGAAATGAAAAGTTATCTTCAATGAAAGAAAAAGCCTGAAAAGGCATAAAACGCTGCATGATTACCTGAAAACGTTTAAAATTTTCTTAAATTTCACGAAAAACTTTCCTGTCAATCTGACTGAAAGTCAGGACTTTCAAAATTGATATTTAAAACTTATGAGACAAAGTTGTGTGCAATATTGTTCCACTTATAAGAAAAACAGGAAATTTAGTTTCCTGTCAAAATTTTAAATGAGGAGGAAATGTTTCATTGAACAGCTGGCATTAGTGAGTCCGCCAGAAAAGTGCCAGAGACTCTGATTGGTGTGATGGAAATAGTTTATAAATAGCTGTCATTATAAAGAGAAAGTCCCGAAATTAATACAAATCTATAGCTTTCTCCAGAATGTGCATTCAAAAATTTCCAACACTTCGTCGATTTCCAGTAAGGCTTTTGAAGTTGAAAAGACTGTTCAAGCGAATATCTACTTACACTATATGCCCAAAAGTATCCGGACACTTGCAGATTTTCACATGTTTTAGAATTTCTCCGGAATGGTTTAACCGATTGCCTTTAAACTTCGGACATGTAAAGAATAGACAATAACTCACATTTTACATTGACGATTCGGTCCTGAGGGCAATTAGGGGGCCGTCTACAAACTGATGAAGACGAAAACGTTTTTGGCCCACCCCGCTTCACAGAATACTGATAACAAGATGAAATTTTCAGAAATGGTAATGTTTAATGTGCATAATATTTTCAGGAATTTTTGTAAACTCAGCGCAAATATTTGGGAAGATATAAAGGTTTTCTTAAAAAATCTCAAATTTTCCCACCTGTTTTTTGCTTATAACATGCAGAGTTTCCTGTTATATTATACGAAACTTACAGAAAAGATGACAATATGTTAGAGAAGCATTTGTGTAAAACTTTGGAACAGAATTGTTGAATATTACAGGAATTAAGAGCAATTTTAGTAAATAGTGTTTTACTGCGCATGCGCGAAACATAGTGTAATTTTTCTTTCACAACTTTAAAGCCAGATATATAGGGCAACTTATATAAAAAAATTCAGTTCAATATCATTAGTATTCAGAAAGATATCGGCATTATAACGAGCAGAATTTTAGCTCCTGTCAAAGAGAAGCTAAAAGATGAGGGGTTGTACACAAATTGATATTTTTTAAACTTATATTTTTAAATAGTTATATTGAATTGTATAGCGGTTAGAATTTTCTGAATACCCATGAACACATCTAATATTCGTATCGAATAAAAAAATATATATATGTAGAATTATTAAAATATTTTAAGAAAAGAAATTAATTAGATAAAAAATCGTTTCGTCATTAAATAAATATATTTAAAAATATCGTTTGGCCGTAAAATTGTAATATGCATCTTGTTAATAATCATGTAATTAATATAATTAAAGTAATAAAATTTTTCTTATTTATAGTGCCTAATTAGCTGGAATTTAAGTTATGCACATAATTGATAAGTGTTCATGGGTATGCAGCAAATTCTAACCGCTATACAATTCAATATAACTATTTAAAATTATAAGTTTAAAAAATATCAATTTGTGTACAACCCCTCATCTTTTAGCTTCTCTTCGACAGGAGCTAAAATTCTGCTCGTTGTAATGCCGATATCTTTCTGAATACTAATGGTATTGAACTGAATTTTTTTATATAAGTTGCCCTATGTATCTGGCTTTAAAGTTGTGAAAGAAAAATTACACTATGTTTCGCGCATGCGCAGTAAAACACTATTTACTAAAATTGCTCATAATTCCTGTAATATTCAACAATTCTGTTCCACAGTTTTACACAAATGCTTCTCTAACATATTGCCATCTTTTCTGTAAGTTTCGTATAATATAACAGAAAACTCTGCATGTTATAAGCAAAAAACAGGTGGGAAAATTTGAGATTTTTTAAGAAAACCTTTATATCTTCCCAAATATTTGCGCTGAGTTTACAACAATTCCTGTAAATATTATGCACATTAAACATCACCATTTCTGAAAGTTTCATCTTGTTATCAGTATTCTGTGAATCGGGGTGGGCCAAAAACGTTTTTGTCTTCATCAGTTTGTAGACGGCCCCCTAATTGCCCTCAGGACCGAATCTTCAATGTAAAATGTGAGTTATTGTCTATTCTTTACATGTCCGAAGTTTAAAGGCAGTCGGTTAAACCATTCCGGAGAAATTCTAAAAAATGTGAAAATCTGCAAGTGTCCGGATACTTTTGGGCATATAGTGTATTTCACGGTATGAGGAACGCGCTTCATACCTTCTCACTAAAGAGGACACGACGCGCGCACAGAGGGTGTGTAAAATATGACGGAAGGCTGTCTTTTTCAAACAGCCACTGATGTTAAAGGCTTAGGACTACTTTACTCTACTTTACTCGAAGACACCTAACACTGTAATTTGTAAGTAGCAAACCCAAATCTGAGCTCTTTGTGAACGAACCTGTTGATGTTGAAGCACCTCCGTTTAATCACAAATTAGCTGCCGCTGCCTCTGCGGCCATTTACTTTTGTTTCTTATTCTCATAATATCGTTTACATCTCCCTTTTGCAAGTAAGGCCGAACGTTCCTTATTTTGCTATTTCTTTCGTTCCCTCTCCTGCTGCTTCTTTTGTTCCTTTTCCTGCTGTTTCTTTTGTTGGTTCTCCTGCTTCAGCAATTCTTTTCTTAACTTCTCTATATCTCGTTGCGGTTTCCTTCTTTGTACATTTACATTTGGAGCCGTTATTGTATGAAATTTGTCAAAAAATTTTTTTCAACTCGATCACGAAATCTCGCTCTCGAAAACGTGGCAAGCGAAAGCGTCAGCCAATTGTACGCGCGCACCTCATGAGTGTGATGTCACCAATTCATGAGTATTTTTGCCCATCTTTGCGACTCAGTAGTCGCTGAACTACAATTCCGATTTTCAATTTTTTTTTTGTAACTTTTGTTGTTACCGTTTATCTCTAAAATAAGACATTAGTTATGTTTTTAACATATGTAGTTACTGAGATATAGAGGATCTCCCATACAACGTTTTCTGTGGCGTTTTGGCGTGTGAATCAAATTCCTTCCTCGGACCCCAATGGGAGGAACGTAGCCCTATGTTAAAAAATTGCATTACACGAAAAATAGTAACTACACTATGAAAAATTATCACGAACTGCTGAAAATAGTAGAAAAAAGAAAGTCTAAACAGTTGGAATTACAACCAACTGTTTTGTTAAATCATGTTTTTCATTTAAATTTCTCACGGCGACACTTTTACAGCACTGCTCGACTGATACAATCACTAATAATGAGAGTTTAACACGTCTTTGCCTTTTTACAAAGAAAATAAGGGTAATTTCT